>WNWU01000060.1:768034-818122 GCA_012654045.1 Ptyas mucosa | reverse complement strand
CTGGACAACTGGTTCTAACATTATATATACCATATAGAATCCTAACAATACGAATAACTTCTGAGGCCTCTGGTGATCAGCAGATAATAAAGTAGTCTCAACAACAATACTTTAGTTATTTGTTCATCAGATTAATTACCGGTAGCTTACTTCTCTGGAGCTTCCTGCCCTTCCTCTGGCTTTCCCCAGCACCGTCCTGGATGAGGAAGGCTGAGCTGACATGAGACTGTCTTCCCAGGGCAGCGATCTTTCGACTCAGGCCAAATGCAGACTAAATCAGGAATGTGCTTTAAGAAAGGGCTGCTGGCGGGGGGCGGGGGGGGGAGGGGGAGACAGCTTGAAAATTACTTTTCAGTTTTAGGTCCTTCCCTCATGTCTTCCTTTTTATAAATAACTCCGGAAGAAATAGGACTTGAAGAGGGGGGCTTACATGAACAGGGGGTTGAAGCTGATGGGATTCTTCCACAGCCAGGAAGACATTGGTCCAGATTCCTGAGCAACTCTGTGTTTGTTTTCAAAAGGCTTCTAGGCCTCATCTGTGCCTGGATAAGATTCTCAGACTTAGACTGGCCATTTCTAGCCATTTCCTGTTAAAATAAATGAGGCAAATTAGAAACTAGATAGAGTAAGCATGCATACATTATGTATATAAAACACATGTTAAGTGTGCACAATTTTCTTTTTAATGATGAAAGGGCAGCTCCGAAGTCTCCCCAAGCCAACTCGGGTGTGTGCTATACTGTAGGTGCTAACAAATTTGGCTACAGATTTGGCCATATCTCAGCCCACTGGTCACTTCTGAAGGACATCGCAGCCACCCCAGGTGATGGAGGAGACTCCTAAACCGGTGGAGATGCTTCCAGACAAAGTTTTGAGGTGCAGCTTCACTTTTTTTTATTTTGCGTGGATTCCAGAGGCTTTCTGCAAAGCAAAAATGCTTTGGGGGCTATCGGATGGCTTTGTAGCTGGTCTCACCATTCATCACCACACAGAGCAGCACTTCTTAAACTGGGGCCGGTTTCTCTCTCTCTCTCTCTCTCTCTCTCTCTCTCTCTCTCTCTCTCTCTCTCTCTCTCTCTCTCTCTCTCTCACACACACACACACACACGCACGCACGCACACACACACGCACACAGTGATTTGGGCACCTCCTGAGGGAATGGAGCAATTTGCCATCACTTGTCTGTGATCTGAGGATCCTGATTGAAATGACTGCCGCCACAATGACACTTATGTAACATAACAGTCTGGGCTTTTGGAGAGGAAATGAGAAGAGGGGAGGATAGTTGAGTCAGACAGTTTAAGAATCACTGGTCTAGAGTAAGGTGACGGGGAAGCCAAGACCTTTGAGGCCCAAAGCTTGGAAAAGTACAGCCACATGAGTGCTGGTCTAGGAACAGGAGACCCCTGCCCAGTGGTGAAATCTAAAATTTGTTACTACCCGTTCTGTGGGAGTGGCTTGGTGGGTGGGTGGGTAATGTGACTGGGTGGGCGTGGCCAACTTTTTCTTTCTTTTAAAAGCATTTTTTCTACAACCTCTTCGGCTGAAGAGGTAAAAAAATGCTTTTAAAAGCTCTGACGATCAGGCAGCTCAGCTGGGATCGTCAGAGCCTTTTAAAAGCATTTTTTTAACAACCTCTTCAGCTGAAGAGGTTGTAGAAAAAATGCTTTTAACATTTTTTAAAAAGCCTCTGATGAGCGCACGGTTCAGTTGGGCAGGGATTTTTGCTACCGGTTCTCCGAACCACCCACCGCCATCGCTTCCGGATCGGGCAATTTCACCCCTGCCCCTGCCCAAGTCCCCGTCTCTCATCCCCACTTTCCTCACAGGGTGGTGGTGTAGAGAAGAAGAGCAGGGGGAGCCACTTGAACTCCTGAATGAAAGGCGTAATATACTCAAGAATGAACAATGAGCTTTATCAGTCTGGAAGTTCAGGGGTGGCCTGAGTGGAGGCTGCTCTGTTGGAAGCAGGGGTTAAATGCTCCCGGATCAGACCGGATCGCCCGATCTGGAAGCGATCTTGGCTGGGTGTCATTACTTCCTGGTTGTAACCAGGAAGTAATGTTTTTTACCTTCTGTGAGTGAAGTGAGCCAGTGTGCGCACCGCATGCGCTTCCCAGCCAGAAAGGAAGGTAAGTAGATTTCACCCCTGCATTGAAAGATGTCTCTTGGCTTCCATCTCATTGTCTTTTTCTTTTCCTCCTCCTCCCCTCTCCCCCATGCAGAATGTCCCACGGAATATCCCCTGCACCCTCTCCAAAGGGGTTCCTCTCAGAGGAAAAGTGAAGAGCAGGGAGGCTTGCCGTGAAGGCAAGGAATCGCCCAGGGAGTTTTGGGTAGAAACAGGTGTTGAGCAGCCATCTGGAGAATGAATTGGCTCCATGCGGGAGGCCACGTTTTCTGCCCTGCGTGGATTTTTGTCAAGCCTTGGCCCCCTGAAGGCCGGCCCACCCTCTCTGCCATCACAGCCTGAAGAGGCCTGCAGCTATGGACACGAGGGTCCCCGGCCCCTGCTTTGAGCTGCCCTCACCATGCTAGTGCCTGGGGACAAGAACTTCCTTACCGATGTCATCTACATTGCCTTTGAATTGGTCATTGCCCTTCTGGCCATCTTTGGGAATGTCTTGGTCTGTTGGGCCGTTTATCTCAACAGCAATTTGCAGAACGTCACCAATTACTTTGTGGCTTCCCTGGCAGTAGCTGACATCGCAGTGGGGGTCCTGGCCATCCCCTTCGCCATCACGATCAGCACCGGCTTCTGCGCCTTCTTTTACGGCTGCCTCTTCATCGCCTGCTTTGTCCTGGTGCTGACCCAGAGCTCCATCTTCAGCCTCCTGGCCATTGCCATCGATCGGATTATTGCTATCCGTATCCCTCTCAGGTAAATATGCCAAAGATGCAGAACTGAATAACTGAGTTTGAAGAGACCTTGGAGGTCTTCTAGTCCAAACCCCTGCTCAAGAAGGAGACCCTATACCATTTCAGACAGGTGGCTGTCCAGCCTCTTCTTAAAGACCTCCAGTGATGGAGCACCCACAGCTTCTGAAAGCAACCCTTCCACTGGTTGATTGTCCTCACTGTTAGGAAGTTTCTCCATAATTCCAGGTTGCTTCTCTCCTTGATTAGCTTCCATCCATTGTTTCTTGTCTTGCCTTCGGGTGCTTTGGAAAGTCTTTGTGGCAGCCCCTCAGTTATTGAATACTGCACCATCCGGAGGGACTTCTCTGCAGAATTCCAAGGTTGTGGTTTAGCAGGGCCTGTGCATGTGATTGTCATGCGCAGCAGAACAAGCTCCTGCTGGCCCCAGGGAGCCTCCTTCCAAACATGCAGAGCACTTTTTTGCTGAACAATGAGAAATAAAGCAGGTGTTCTCTGCATCTTGTGACATCTCAACCTTTGTCCCTGAATCAGTTGCCCCAGAGGCTAAAGGACGTGGGCTCCGGTTCCAGGAGGCAACCCCACAGCAAAACTGCCCAGGAGAAAGCAGCCATCCCCCAGCGCTTCCTTCTGGAGTCTGTTACACAAGTAGTAGCACCCTCCTGAAATGCAGAGTCCCAGCTTCCTAGCCAGGAAGGCTCCAATAGGATGCCAAGGTTGAGTGGCTGCACAGTCCAAGACAACTGTCAACCACCTCCCTCCCTTCTTGCACAGGCTTTAAAAGGCGGCCCAAGCAATTTCAGCTCAAAACCTGGGTTAGAATTGCACGAAACTGAATCTAGAAAGCTGTTTGTTCAAGAGTTTCTGGAGCTGTTCAGCAACGAGACTCTCTGGGTAGGAATGAACTACGGTTGGAGAAAGACTTTCAAACAGCACAAGGTTTCTTTAGATATCCACAAATTTAAAAAAATCAAAATATTTGCTCCTTAATGTGGGCAATGAAATGCTATACAACAAAAAAGATACCCAAATCCTTTTTTGCTCCAGTTTTCTCCAACAAGGAGATAAGTGCTTTCCACTAGGCAATTGGGGGAAACCGGACAAAGGGGCAGAATTGAAGCTTGAGGTAGGGAACATCTGAGTTTCCATCTACAAAGAATAAAGTAGCTTATGAGCCAGGGGAAGCTTTCTCTTTGGGAAAACCTGGACAAACTATGAAGTGAAAGCGAGCAGAGGTCCTTCCTTCAAAGGAAGGGGAAAAGAATCTGTGGGGAACTACCAGTCTGACATGAATATTTGGGAAGATCCTAGAAGCAGAAGCAGACTAACAGCTGCTGGATGAAATGCTGCAGATTTAATTTATTTTGATTGAGGTAGAGCGTGTAACAAACCAATCCAAGGCATTCTGATCGCAGATTAGTTAATTGTGAGTAAACATTTACATAGCCACCCATCTTTCAACCAACTCTGGGCTACTCCTAATCAAAAATTTAAAAACATTAAAGACTATAAAACTCAGCCAATTAAAACATTAAAAACAACCAAGTTGGATGGGATGAAAATGAAGTTGATATATAATTGGCTAAAAATTGACCAGAGAATCAAATTTGAGTGAGGCACAAGGATCGGACCTGGAACTTTTGTTGTTCAGGATTTTATAATAATGATTCAGGTGAACAGACACAGGAATGCTTAATAAATTTGCAGATGGCACAAGTACCACTTGTTTGATTACTACTATCCTAAAAGACAGAAATATTTTTTTAAAAAACCTTAATAGCACAAGTAAATTGGTTGAAAATAGCAAAATTACATTTAACAGAGAGAGATGCCAAGTTCTTCACTTAATGGAAATGGACATTAAGAATTTCTTCATTTTTTAAATGAAGGAATAGCAATAGCGTTTTATTTGTTACTCCACATGGGGTGCTCTTTCTTTAGGAGCTGAAATGAATTACAGTTCTGCAGCCTTTGTTACAGTCCAAACAGCTTTTACTCTCTCCTGATCACCATCTTCCTCCCTTTTTCAAACTCTCCTTTTATTGTCTTTGGGGGGGAGGGGGGTCACACTACAAAACCATTTTGTTGCAATTGCCTCCTAACTCCCAGGGTTTTTTTTTTTTAATTTGATTTATATGCCACCCATCTCCGGAGACTCAGGGCGGCTTATAATGCGCTACAATGCGTTCTCATCAGGCTCCTTTTTGCAAACATAATTAGACAGGGACCACTTTTATTTTCATTTATTTATTTGGGAGATTTATCTGTCTGCCCTCTCCCTCTCAGTTAGGTTGATTTCCACCTTGGCTTATCAGAGTTTTCTGAATCCACTTGAGCAGATTATTGTAACATTCAATCTTTAATGAATGTGGCTCTTAGAAATCCCCTTTGACTTCTCTTTATGAGCCCGGAAGGAATCATCTTCAATTACAAAATCCCCCAGGCTGCTCGAGGGAACCCCCAGGGCCTCTCAAAGGCCTTGAAGGACTCTGAGCTCGGAGTCTCCCAGGGTCTCTCCCACCATCACCGCAGAAGAGAATTCGCCGGGAGCCTCTTGGGACCTTTCAAACGCAGGAAGATGGACTGGGAGCACAACCCGTATAGACTGTATCTCTGCAGGCAACAGGGGAGGGTGAACTGGCTGGTTCCCTCTCTCTGGAGCCTTCCGATGATCCCCCAGCTTCACAGTGAGGCTCCTTCAGGCCAAGGCTTTGCCCAGGATTCTTGGCCCAGGAGCGGTTCATAAGGAGGGGGGGAGCCATCTGGGTTCCCCTTCTTCTCTGATTCCAGGAAAATGGAAAGCTGAGTCTTCTTTACAAAGGATCTTTAAACACAGAACATTGCACCGAATGCTTCAAACCCAGGATTCACCAGACCACACTCCATGTACATCAGTGGCACAAAAGATTGTGAACATTATTAATTTTATATCCAACATCAAGACTGGCCCTCTAAAAGGCACTTTTCTGGAAACTCTTTGTATGTGTTTTTTTAAAAGCAACGTCTTTAGAAAACAATTTCTAGTTCTTTCACAGCACCTCCAGATGTTGAGGTGTTCAGTTTGCCTCCCTCAATTTGAGATGATGGGGCAGATCAGCCTCCAGCCTCAGGAAGCAGAACTGGCCGATCTGCCTCCTCTCTTGTATAGGTCAGAAGTTGTGTGATCAATAATCTGAGCTTGACCATCCAGAAGCCAGGCCTAAAGGCAGGACCTGGACAAAGATGGAAAGCAAAATAGCTTTCCTTCCCAGCCTTGGTTAGAGAATCCAGCCATGGTTTATCTGGAAAAATAAGCATAAATTAAGTCGCTGGTTGTATATTCCTCAGAAGGGGCTCCTTGTCTCTTCTCAGCCCTTGTTAGGCTTCTGCTCTTGGCCTGCCGTGCGCAGCAAATAAGGATGGAACTTGAAAGGGAGTGGGCAGTGCCTCCAATAAATGCATCAGGGGATCCGCCACCTGGCAGAGGCCACTCTGGGCACGGCCAGTCCCAGGGCTTCTCCAAATAAAACTAGGACCCAACGATGTTTAATCCATTCTTAATTTTTAAAATTAATTTATAATACTTGCTAGCTGTCTTTTGGGACAAAGGCCTCCTTCCCTTGTTGATGCCCAAGAGAGTCTCTCCCCCACCCCGAGCTCTGGAGCAGGCAACCTCCAGGATCCATCAGCCCCATCACTGCTGGTCTCAAAGCCCTTCTGTGGAGCCCCAGGGAGTCCCAGCTGGAACAGGAAGAGCTTCCAGTATTGATCAGAAATATCTGTTTTAAGGGAAAAAACTATTATCAGCACCCTCATGTCATTGGTTCCAAGAATCGATATTACCCTTTTTATGTCAATCATCAATTTATATGAACCTCGTCTTTATTACAACAAATGCCACATGAAACTTGATTTCAAGGATTGGCTCACTTTGGGTCTGAATGTGCACTGGCCAAAGATGAGTCTACGGGGCAATGTTGGGTTTTCCTTCCACTCCACTGATAGTGTCAAGGGGGTGGGCATTGATCCTGCCCCCAGGCCCTCCACCCCTTACAGCTGGGCTGTGCCAAGTCCTGGTGATACCCAGAAGGCAATTCCCTCCGCCTTCAAATGGCCTCACCTTCATGGCTGGGAACTGTAGCTGTGTGAGTGCAGTCTCCAACAGACACACTCACTATTCTGAGATTACGTTTCCAGAATTCTTTGAGGAACTCCACAGTGAACAATTTCCCAGATTATTTACATTGTGGATAGAATCATAAATCCCTGGCTTCCTGTTGGTAGAGGATCCTTTTAGGATGAACTTTAACAACGCTTGTTTTTTTTTTAAAAAAGGTGTAGGGTTCAGTTCTCATCTACCTCTAATAAAGGATCTAACTGGAACTGAGGGCAATGCCAGGCATGGCTTGAGATCTGCTGAGGAGGTGGATTGAATCCCATGTTGGTCAGTCCACACAGTGCTGGCCACGTTCCACAGCACCAGATCCCAGCTCTCTCCTGTTGCGATGGAGTGATTCTGCAGCAAGAAGCTGGAATCTGGACAGATTCTATCAATTGATCAGTTCTGCTATCTTCTCTTCCCGTGTAGATGGGATTTCATGCATTGCCTTTCTCTGTTCTTCTTCCAGGTACAATGCCCTAGTCACTAGCTCACGTGCCAAGGGAGTCATCGCCATCTGTTGGTTCTTATCCTTCATTATTGGCCTGACGCCAATGCTGGGCTGGCACAAGAAGGCTCTGGAAGAGAATGGGCAAACTGAGAATAGAACCAACTGCAGCAGCAATATGGTGCATTGCTTCTTTGCAGCTGTGGTCACCATGGATTACATGGTCTACTACAACTTCTTTGCATGTGTGCTGGTTCCTCTCCTTCTGATGTTTGGGATCTACTTGAAGATCTTCATGACAGCCCGGCAGCAGCTCAAGCAGATGGAAAACAAGATGATGCATGGGGAACGATCCCGATACATTCTGCAAAAAGAGGTCCACGCAGCGAAGTCTCTGGCCTTCATTGTTGGGATGTTTGCTATCTGCTGGCTGCCGTTACACCTGATCAATTGCTTCACCCTCTTCTGCCCCACTTGCAACGACCCTCCTCCCGGGGTCATGTACCTGGCCATTATCTTATCCCACGCCAACTCCGTGGTGAACCCCCTGATCTACGCGTATCAGATCCGAGAGTTCCGCTGCACCTTCAGGAAGATCATCCAGCGGCACATCCTGTGCAGGAAACAGGGCTTCAGATCCGCCACTGCCAGCCGCAGGACTTCCGCTCACGATGGTGAGACCGAAAACACGGCCATACAGATCAGCAGCTATTCGCTCGACTTCTACTCCAGCAGAGACTTCAGAAGCATCCATGGGGGCGGTTCTGGGGGCCAAAGCATCTGCATGGAATGGACCCCAAGCCAGAATGGACTGACTGGAGAAGTGAACGGGCACCTTGTACTTTCTTGCAAAAATGGGGAGCTCCAGAAAAACGGAGCCCCTTAGCCTCTTGGGGTTCCTGGGTTTTATGGCAACGTGGAGGCTTCATTGGAAGCCTCAAAGGCGCCCTGAGGGTGCTGGGGCTGTGCTGGGGCTAAACCTTCCTAGGATGCAGTGTTAAGGAAGGAGGGATCCCTCCTTCGGAAGGGTTAAGGGAGAAGAGGACTGCCAGGAGAGGGAAAGGGCACAAGAACCAGGCAGGAACCTTTGCAGGCACAGGGTCAGCAAGCCAAGGACTTCATGGATGCTTAAGGGGTCTTAGAGGATGGGGGAGGGGCAGTAGCCCACGTGATTGTACCAGTCGGTGGCCAAATTTTGCCAGTCTAGATGTACTTATTGAATCAAAGGGCAAGGAAACTGCATGTTTTGCTGCAGTGGGGGGAGGGAAGGCTGACCAGTAGTTGCGGAGACCATCCGGCTGGCTGGCCAGAAGCCCAACAATCATTGTGTAAATGCCATTGTTCGTGTAAGAACACAAGTAGAGCATTCTTCAGTGCAAACTCTTTGCTGTCTGGCTACTCTTATTCTCCTGGGGGTTTGGGGGATCAAAGCGGAGGGAGAGCAAAGCTCCCTCCCTGTTTGGGGCTCTCTTGTTGGATGTAAATGGCTGCTCAGGTCCAGTCCAAGGGGCAGAGCAGGGAGGGGGCTGATGTGAAGGAGGGAGCCCCCACCGGGCAGCAGGAACAGCTCTAAGAAAGTGGCTGTTGGGAGACTGAAGAAGGGTCTTCTGCACCCAGGATGTGATGGGGGATTGTTGTGTCTCGGGACCCTTGAGGATACAAACCCATCTTTCCAGGCTTTTTCTTGCTGCTGGGTTTGCTAAACCTGCCATCTGTTAGGATCCTTCCCCTCAGTCTTTTCTGCTTTCTCTCTAATTTTGTTCTAACTAAACATTATACTTTTCTGCAGAAGCATAAAATAGATTTTAAACTACGAAAGGGTCAATTGTGCCATTTTAATTGAAAATGTCTCCATAGACCGGGACTTCACTGCTCAGAAAGGAAAGGCCAGACTGACAAATTAGAAATAATTGTGAGCTGCCAAGGAGTGGCCGGCATGGCTATCAGCTGTTTGTGGAATAATGGCAGGGTAGCTGTGATGGAGCCTGGAAGCTTTGGAGGCCCTTGGCACTAGGCCTTTCAAGACAGTGGTGGCAACATTGGCAGTGGCGGATTGGTTGGGTTTCCAAGATTGGGCACGGGGGCTTGACAGGCTGCACATACTTTGTGGGCCGTACGTTGTGCAGGCATCCGCTCAACTGTAGCTTGGAGTGGTGCAAATGGAAAGTCCTACTTTCCACCTATCTCGCATGAGATTGAAACCTGGACGCAGGTTACTTTCCTGAGCCTCTGTCCCCAAGTAGCTAATCTCCAGATGTATTGCACTACAATTCCCATAATCACCGGCCATGCTAACCCAGGATGAATTGAAATGAGTTGAAGTTAACCCAGGGTGGTTGAAATCCGATCTCTCTGGAGACCACTCATGTGGAGCTCTTCTGGACAGTGCCTGGGGCAAGGAGAGGGCGAGGGAGCCCATTTGGGCCTCTTCAAAGCCCTTGCTGGGCAGGGATTCCAAGAAGCAAAGGCATCAGTTCCTTAACGTCTGTCCAATGGGCAATATCCCCCATGGAGATCCCCCCTGGCAGGAAGAGATGCCCAGGCTGCAATGGCATTGCGTTCCATGCAAGCAGAAACTCACAGTTAAAAATAGCCTTGGGCTGCTTGCTCCTTGGTACCTTAAACAAAGTCCTGGAAAGGTCTCGCCTTCACCAGACAAATCTGGAATCTAAAACAGTCAGGTCACTCAGAAGCTCCCCTCCCTGTTCCTTTCCAGCTGCCCAGCTCTGGCAAGATAACATGCCTGGATGCAGGGGAGGGGGGACTTGAAGGACAAAAGGCAAGAAGGACTGCAGCCCCCTCCCCCATATTATGATCCCTCGGACCACCCTTCATGCTTCTGAGCTTGAAGTCATGAAGCCAGCCTGGCAAAGAAGCCCCACCCGGCAGCCTCTGGCCTGGTGCAGAAGAGGAGCAGAGCTACTAGGGCTGCTGAGAAGTCCGATCCTGGGCCACTTCCCTTCCCAGTATTTTCCCTTCCAGCCTCCTCTCTTGGCTCACTGCTTTCGCAACTGGAAAGGAGAATTCCGCCTTCATTCTGAAGAAAAAGAGTGTGCAGGTCAACACTGGCTTTGGGCTAATGAACTTGGGATCCACAGGCAGCCCCAGTGTGGGAAAATACCAGAGATGGAAGGGCTGACCTCAGGAAGTCCTCCAGGCTGAAACATCAGGCTACGATGTTGGTGGAAGAAGTGGTGGGCCCCCTTCCCTCCCTCCTTCCCTCCCTCCCTCCCAGCCTCTGACTGTCTCACCAAATAGCGGCACCCCCCCACCCCCCACCCAGGTCGCTTTTCCAAGCCAAAGCAAAGGGGAAACCTCAGTGATAGTTGACTGGTCTGGCAGGAAATGGAAGCGACATTGGGTGACAGAGGAAGAAAGCATTCTCCAGACACACATTTCACATCCCCAAAGGATAACAGTTGCAACAGACTAATCCACAAAAGCAGCAGTTAAAAACTAAGAAACACGTTAAGAGAAGGCATTGAACCATTAAACAGCTGATGAAAGGAGTTTAGTGCCCAAGTAAGGAAGAATAAGGGCTCGGGTAAGCTTGCCAAAGGGGCCCCTTCTCTCCAGCCTCCAGCCTGGGGCCTTGCAGAGTGACTCCTGCCCTGGGTTAGGAACGGGCTGGGCCCACTAAGCTCTTGAAGGAGGAATAGGTGGTGCTCAGAGGGTGCTTCCTCACTGACTGCCAGGCTGCTCTGTCCTGATAAGAGAGGCGGCTGCGAGTGCAAGGAGGTGATAAACCTCCGGGAGCTTCACTCCCCATTCAAAATGGTGGGGAACAGCTGCTTAACCAGACGGAAACTCGGCCTTCATCTGATGAAGCCACAAAGGAAACTCTGTTGGCTGAAGGGTCCAAATGGAGCCCAGGCTACTGAGAGATGTTGCTGACCTCATATTGGCCACTGAGAAGGCCAGCCTTTTCAGAGGCAGCTGGTTTTCCAAAGTGAGGACTCTGGTGCAGACCTTCTGCAGAGACCAGCACATTCTGCACAATAATACCCAATGCATCTGTGGCAGTGTTATTTATCCTGAAATCCATATTGGGAAGCTAAAGATGATTCCTCTGAAGACAAGGATGGGCAGCACTTCTACACCTTCAGTCAGTGACTCTTTCCTTGAAAAGTGGCTTGCAAAGGACGGGCTCTTTGGTGTGAGCTGCAGTTTGAGGGAGAAAATGTCTGCATTTCACTCTGGGAATTTGCATCCTCTCTTCTTTTAAAGCAGATTTCCTTCTTTCTTCCCCTTCTTTGGCTGCCTTATGACGGATTTCCAAGAGCCCTCTGTTCCAGTTCACCTAAGGATTCCATTTCTGGAGCCAAGACAGTCTCTCCATCCCCTGTGTGACTATAAAACTCAGAGTCTCTTTGGGCTTTCCCACTCTCCTCTCCACTGGCTCAGTTTAAAATGAGCCAGGAACACACACACACACACACACACACACACACACACACACACACACACACACTACTGTCCTATCCAGATGGCAAAAAGCTGTTGGCACCTTCAGCTGCTTGAATCTCAATCCCATCTTTTCCACCATTCAGGGCTAACTGCACACCTGGTGCAACCCAAGTCCAGGAGAGCCAAAATCCTCCCCTGGCATGAGGGAGCCACTAGTTCCTCTGGAATGGTTACGTGGATGACGTGTCAACTCACCAGGGGGGTCCCCATTGAAACTGGCTTCACTTTCACCTGGGCTGGCCCCAGCCCCTCATAATCAGGAGGGGCGAATTCAATGACCTCCACCCTTGCAGTGCTGTCTCACAGGTTCTTGGAGCTGGCTTCTCTGCCTTCCTCCCCCGGGTCACCACCACTTTGAGGTTGGACTTGGTGGATTGGCATTCCACAGCTTGGTGCCCCTCTTTCCCACATTTGAAGCACACCGTGGGTCGCAGTCTGGGCCCAGATTCACCCTTCACTGACTTCAGTGGTTCCTTATGCCCAGGAGGGGAGGATTTGCGTCACCTGTGGCCACCAGGTGTCAGTCTCAGGCTCTATTTCGTCCACCAGCAGATACCAATGCTGTGGGGTAGGTGGGACTCCACGCAAGATGCAGGTGTGGTAGACGTAGTTGAGGCCATCTTTGAAGCAATCAATCAGGACATCTTCAGGCCATGTGGCTAGCCAGCATGCCAACTCTCAGGACTCCTGGGTGTCCGCAGCCACTAACCACCGACCTTGGGTGAGGGTCTTCATCTGGGTCTGTGCCTTGTGCTCTGCCAGTGGGTCCTCAAAATGTTGGTGAAGGGCTCCCATAAAGTGGTCGTAGTTCAGCAGCTGGGAGGTGTTATTACAGAGGGAGACCATCCATTCGGCTGCTGCACCCTCAAGAGCCATAGTCAGGCATCTTACACAGGCTGCCTCCAGCCCCAGTTCAGCCCCACACTCTTGCATGGAGTTCCAGACTTGTGCCAGAAGGAACCCCAGTTGTTTGGGGTCCCCCCTGTACTTCACTCTCAAGGCTGGGACCTTCGGGGCCCGACATCTCCGAGGGGCATCTCCTGCAGGTGGAGGGGCTTGTGCAGCAGGAGCTGCTGCTGGTGGCACCGCTGGGGCTGGAGCTGATCCAGGCAGAGCAGATGCGACTACCGGTGTGACTGCTGGTGCGGCAGCTCCATCTACAGCTTGACTTGGGGCAGTTTGAGGAGCCTGAGCAGTCATCCGAGCTAGAGTTTCCCGGGCTCTCCAATTCTCAATAGCCTCTTACTACAGGTACAGGGCAGGGCTTTTCATGGCATCCTCCAGGTCTGCATCAAGACTTCACCTCTGTCCCCCTCACACCATTCCCACCTGTGGGAATCTCTGCTTCCTCATGTAAAAGTTACCCCCGAGGGTCGTTCCTCTGGGTCTTCCTTTTGCCCCATACCCAACAACCATCTGGGCCTGACAGGTCCAGGTCAATGTCCAGCTCCTCCAGCCATTCCTCCAGCCATTCCACTTCATCTTGGATGCTGTCAGGGAGAGGACCTGCTGGAACCCTGGTCTCCTCCAGTTCGCTCTCATGGCTGGACAGTCCCCAGGGAAGACTGCAGTCTCTGGGCTGACTGTTAAAGGAGACCTTGCCTAATGTCAGGGCTGCCTCTGATCAATCCCTAGGAAAGAAAACCTTTGACTCCATAGATTCGGAGAAAAACTAGGAAAGAACTGATTGCAACAAAAGTCAGGAAAGGTCTGAAGCAAAACGCGCTCAAAGAAAAAAAATCAAACTAACCCCCAGAGCCCACCCCCATAGTAGCCAAGTAACCAATCATCAGCCAGGAAGATATTTTGGGAATGACTACAGTCCAGGTGTATGCCAGGTGCATGGCAACCGGATGGTTGGCCTTAAACCATCCGGCAACCGTTCAGGCCTCCACCTCGCTTCTCAGAGATTCCACTCTCACCTTCACGCTTCCCCTTCCAAATACCCATTGCTTCCCCCACCCACCGTGCCACCAAGCTGGCAGCAAACTTGAAAGATGTAAGCTGACTGTCATGATCCCGAACTCTGAGGCTGAGGTCTTCTTCTAAGAACTTCTTTATTGGGTACATCATATTGGCATGATCAAATGGAAAACCAACTCTAAATGTTTCCTGAGGTTTCAGTATAATTAAAGTAGGAAATAACTCCCTCCCAAAAAGACACAGGTCACGTTGGCCAATTGGGTTAACTGGTGGGCTCTCCAGGCGCTCCTCCCCATCTCTATCCACCACTTGTAGAGATGACCTTGGTTCCCACAAGAAAGTTCTGTGTTTTGTCTAACAACACATTTCATCCTCCTTCCACCCTCTCCCTCTGTGTGGCAACTGAGGAATAGAAAAAGGGCTTCTGCCAGGTTCCATTCAAAATTGACACTGACTCAATAGCTTCCAATTAGGTTATGGGTTTGTTTATTGTCCTGCTTCTATCCTGTCATTCCCCTGGGAGTTTAACGCAGAGCGTGTTTGAGTTGACATACCAAACAAAACATGTCACATAATGTTAGATGATCATCTGATCCTCATCTCTTTTCCTGATGCTTCTGTAACTGCTTCACACCCTCTGAACATAAATCAATCAGATTTAAAAGTGAACACACTCTACCTCCAGAAGCAGTAACTTACAAGGAAACTTCATGAAACTGTCACTCCTTGGACATCTCATATCCATTGAGGCAAATAAGTTCTTGAGCTGACCTCACTGATTCCAACCTGCATCTAATCAGAGTCTCTGCTTAAGTAATGGCAGCTCTGGTCCCCCCTGATTTGCCTGGGACACTTTCTGCGTAGAAATAGAGACTTTGTCTTGGTAGATTAATGGCTTATTCCAAAGAACGCAGCGGTCCAAGTTTTAACTCTGGGAAAGAGGGAACTGGTGCTTTGATCCTCTTTCCCCACAGCATCTGCCCCAATCACTGGGCTGAAAATCCCCCCCCTCCCATGTCTCCCAGGGACATCTCTGCAGTGGTGGAGGTGCTATCCCTCAGAGACTGCTGCTTTCCATTTGCAAGTCCCCTCCAAGGCCGCTCAGCCTTTCTCCTGGTCCCACCGAAGGGTCCTGAACCCCTCCTGGCTGGGGGGTCTTTCTGAGCCAGGCTCTCTGCCTAAATGCTGGACTTTGGCCTCTAAGAACAGGCCATGTTCATTGTCAAACTCTCCCACTGCTTTTTCCTTAATGGAAGGGGAATATTTTTTTTTTTATTGAAAAAGTTTTAACAATACAAATTTTTCCCCCTTTCCCCCCCCCCTCCCTAACCACAAATGTAGAATACATATAAAAAGAATATATAAATCCTTCCCATCCCCACCCTAACCCTCCCCCTCCTCCCTCTTCCCTCCCCCCCTTGACTTCCATTATATGCAATATTAATATTCCCAAACAATATATATGTTATTCAAACTTCCATATCTTTTTTCCTATATTTACTAACATATTAACATAGTCATCTCAGCTAAAAGCGATATAATATTTTCTAGTCTGATACTTATTCTGTACATACTCAATCCATAATTTCCATTCCTGTATATACTTCTCATGCGTCTGATCCTTTAAAAAAGCTGAGACCTTTGCCATTTCTGCAAATCCAGCCATCTTCTGGGTCCATTCATCAACCGTCGGTAAAACATCACTCTTCCAATGTTGGGCAATCAACAACCTAGCTGCTGTCACCATATACAAAATCAATTTAGTTTCACCCAATGTAAAATCTTTAACTATACCCAATAAGAAAAATTGCGGAGAAAATTGTATTTTTTCTTTAAAACATTTTGCATAACCCACCAGATTTTTATCCAAAAAGCCCTCACTTTCCTGCAAGTCCACCAGATGTGATAATATGTAGCATCTAAACAATCACATCTCCAACATTTTGGCTGCACATTAGGGTACATGCACGACAATTTCTTGGGATCTAAATGCCATCTATAAAACATTTTATAAAAATTTTCTCGTAAATTTTGTGACTGTGTAAATTTAACGTTCTGAACCCATATTTTTTCCCATGTTTCCAACATAACTGGTTGAGAGAAATTTTGTGCCCATTTAATCATACAATCTTTAACTAGCTCATTTTCTGAGTCTCTTTCTAACAAAACATTATAAACTCTCTTAATATGCATTGGACCTGTCCGCTTCATCTGTTCAACCAATTCTACTTCATATTCCATTAAACCATTCCAACAAACTGGAAGGGGAATATTTGATGGGCTGCAAAACTCTCTTCGCTCTTGGCTTGTCAGGACCTCACTAGAGATCAGGCAGGGGAGGGAATTTCCACGGGGGGGGGGGATCCATTTCCACCTTGATTTTAACAAACCCCGTTTCCCCTTCTGCTGAGGAGCAGCAGCAATAATCCTCCTGGATGTTCACATTATTGCTCCATCTGTATTTGTCCATTTTTACCCCAAATTTGCTGCAGCAATCCAGACATGAGCAGAACAGACCTGCAAACCTGCAAACAGGATTTCAATGGGAAGTTTGGGCAGTTGTGTTGGCGAAAAACTTTTTAAAGTCTTGCTAAATTTGGATTTCTACATTTCTTACCCAAAAGAGCTCCGAAATCAGAAAGAAGGGACCGAAAGAGAGGGAGTTGGGAGGATCAGGTTGGGAAGCCACAATCCCTTGTTTACTTTTTCCTTTTTTTCCCTTGTTCAGTTTTAGACAGTGGAAAGTGGACCGGACTGGAAAGTGTGCTCAGATGTGAAATTAAAGATGCCAAAAGTAGAGGGTAAAAAGCGAGTGTGGTAGGAAATGTTGGCTGAGCCTCACTTCCCCCAATGCTTGCTGGGACCTCCTGCAAACTTTCCCTTTCCAGCCCTGGAAGGGAAGAATGCACTGCCTTGTAAATCTGATCTGGGTCTGTCATTACCCCCAAAGGAAGCAGTGCAGATCATCGCTTCAGGAGAGAGTGAGGGGGCTTAGGGTGGACAGCTCTTTGGCCAGAGCTTCAAAACATGGAGACCACTTCCAATGGGTTGGGAGTGGCAGGACGGCAACCACAACTGTTCCTGCCCTCAAGCAGCAGTGAGTGGCCCCTCCTAGTGATGGGGCAAGTGGAAAGGGCAGACCATAACAGACTTTAGAGGGATGCCAGGGGCCTTGAGAAGTTGGCTGCTTCTGTGCACAAGTTCCAGGGAGCCTGGAACTGGACAAAGCTGGGTCTGTGCATGAAGAGCACCTCCTTAAATGGCCTACATGTGGCACTGGGCTTTAGTAGGCTTGGGGGGGGGGTATATATGGCTCTCCTCAGGCAAGACAGTTTCGGGACACAGGCTGGAGGAAGCAAGCAGCGGACTGTGCAGCCTGAGATGCCGAGAGAGGAGCCGGAGCCAGTGAGGTGAGTGGTGCATACAAGAAATGAGAGGCAGGAAGCCTTTGGCCCCACAGAACTGGCTGTTTTGCCCAAAGCTGAGAAAACAATGAGCATGTGTGTCCCAGGGAACAATGAGCCTTGGCTGGCCCAGAGAGGCAGGAATGCCAGGGAGGAACCTGGCCTGGCCTGTGGACTGCCAGCCAGGTCCTGCCAAGTGATGCCTTCTGGTTGAAATACTCACAGACCAAGGGCTGCACCGTCTCCTGATTTGGCTGGTGGGGTCATCAACTGGTGGCTCCAGTCTGGTGGTGGCTCCTGACTCTCCGTGATGAGGAGGAGGAGGAGAAGCTGGTGACCGCAACGTCTCTTCTGAGCTGGGAAGGCAAAAGTCTCGGCCCTGCTGGCTGCAGCCTGTTCTGCCATCTTGGAGGGTGCCCAAAGTAGGGAGTGCCAAGCGGGGGCAGGGGGGGGAGTAGTGATGCACAGATATGATGCCCTAACAGGCTTGGTTGGGCTGATCCATGCCCCCCCTCCCCATGAGACACTTGGGGTAATCCATGGAAACCTTAAGAAGCTGTAGCTGTTTATGTGGGTGCAGAGGTGCAAAACAGCACTAAAATTAGACCCTCAAGCTTCCACACACCTGTATTTGTGCAAAAGCTTTGTATGTATGAGACTGCGCTCCCTTTGTGATCCAATAATCAGCATAATCGTAATCATGAATTTACATGCCACTTGATGCCCAAGGACTCTTATGCTTCCTTAGATTTTACTGATCAGAGAAAAAAGGCTGCAGAAGCTCCTGGCCAACAGACTCCCTTCACTCCAGCATCTGGTTTGGACTGGGGGATGGTTTCCTGCCAGTTGGTGCCCTTCAGAGTAGGGAAGGGAAATAAAGCTGGAGGATTCAACCAAAACCTTTTGCCTGCACGGGGATCGGTGGGGCAGCAGTGACTGGGAAGCCCGAGGCGAGGCAGGGACTGGCAATGGAGGCACCACATTTCATGCCAATGTAACTTTCTGCCAGCTCCAGGATAGATGGAGAACACTTAGTCAAGGGCCAAGTATCTTTGAGTCACCTCACCATTGTGCCAGCAGAGCTGTGATGAGACCAGGCGTCCTTTGCCTCAACCCTGCAAGGGACAGCAGAGGAAGAAGCTGCCAGGCGGGACTCCTCACTGTCAGACTGCCAAAGCACTCAAAGGAGTGAACAGACTCCACGGTCTCAATTCTTTGCATGCTCTCCGTAATCTAATCCCTCGGCGAAGAATGTATTAACATATTTTTACAGAAATAAAATACAGTACTCTATAGCAGTCTTTCTCAACCTTGGCACCTTTAAGGTCTGTGGACTTTAATTCCCAGAATTCTCCAGTCAGCATGCAAAAGTGTTGCAGCTATGCATGCAACCATGCAACCAGCATGGCTGGTGGGGAATGCTGGGAATTAAAGTCCACATGTCTTAAAGCTACCAAAGTTGAGAAATATTGTTCTACAGTGATGGAAAGGGTCGGGGAAAATCAAAGCGAAGCAAAGCCTTTCCAGAGAATACCAGAGTTGAAAGGGATCTTGGAGGTCTTCTAATCCAACCCTCTGCCCAAGCAGGAGGCCCTTTCTGAACAAATATCTGTCCAATCGCTTCTTAAAGATTTCCAGTGTTGGAGCACCCACAACTTCTGGAGACAAGCCACATTCCTCTGATTAATTGTTCTCGCTGTCAGGAAATTTCTCCTAAATTCTAAGTTGGATCTCTTCTTGATTAATTTCCATCCATTGCTTCTTGTCCTGCCCTCAGGTGCTTTGGAGATTAGATTGTCCTCCTCTTCTCTGTGACAGCTCCTCAAGTTCTGGACAATTGCTACAGCATTATGTCACCCCACGTCCTTCTTTTCACTAAATTAGACAAATCCAATTCCTGCAACCTTTCTTCATATGTTTTAGCCTCCAGGCTCCTAATCCTCTTTGTTGCTCTTCTCTGCACTCTTTCTAGTCTCAACATGTTTTTTATATTGTGGCGACCAAAACTGGATACAATACCCCAAGTGTGGTGTTACCAAGGCATTATAAAGTGGGACTAACACTTCACTTGATCTTGATTCTATTCCTCTGTTGATGCAGAACTCTAGGACTCTGCTGGCAACATTTTTAGCTGCTGCAACACATGACTGGCAGTGGCTCATGGTTAAATGATTCCCCCTCACAGTTACTGCTCTTCAGTCATGTATTCTATTCCTGTACATTATTTATTTTTCTTGCCTGTGTGCAAAATCTTACTTTTCTCACTACTGAAACACATTTTGTTGGATAGGTCCCTGTGTTCAAGTCTGCCAAGAACTTTCTTTTTTAAAAAAGAATGACTCAAGTGGGAAGCAGGGAAGATGGAGAAATTTTATCTCTTGTAGTTGTTTATCGGAGGACCGTGGAGATGGAAGGATGAGCTGCCTCTCATGAGCTGCAGGGAATGTGCCATGCTCCAAGTCCTCTCTGAAGGGAGGGGGAAAGGGCTGGAAGCAAATGTGTTGATCTTCCTGATAAAGAATTCTTGGATTGGACACAGGAAGCCTTCGTGGAGGCAAAATAGCACCAAGAAACAAGTACCAAGCCCTTTGATAAGAATGCTTATTTTCTGGAGTGGCAAAAGAGATTCCAGGGCCCCTCAATAATAAAGTAAGGACAGATGAGCCTAGGAATATACTTCAGAGTCTTTACTGAAACCTGATGGTACAAAACCCAGAGTGAAATGCAAGGAATTAAGAATATAAAGGAACAGAACAAACAAAAGGGGTGGAAGGAAGAGTAACATTTTATGTGAAGGAACTCTAGATGTTGAGAACATGAGAGTCCACTTGTCGCTCCAGAGTCTGGTTAAGAATACAAGCAAGAAGATGCAAGAAAGATATTGTTGGCAAAAGAGCTGAACGATGCCCTCTTGAGCCATATTATAGATTCTTCATGGAAAAGCGACTTCACCCACATTTGTTGGAAAACCAACTCAGTCAAGTCTTCAAGGCCAAAAATGCCTTCATCCACTTGTTGACGGCTTTATTTTCCTGAAGATTGAATAACTGACAGAGTGAGTGAGTTTAATGAGGAAAAAGAGAGCTGGTTGGAGAAGAGGTAAAAGTAGAGGAACATTTGGAAGTTTCTACATTTTATTCAAGATGCTATAGAGACACCAGCCTCCTTTACAACTGTTCTGTTATAGCAACCATTCACAGTTACGGCATTGAGAAAGCAACATTGTGCAACCTCAGTCCTCACATTTACAACTATTGCAATGTCCCCAGAGTCCCTTGATCACCATTTGTGTGCTTCACAGCTGGCTTCCAACAAGAGGAGTCAATGGAGAAGCCAGCAATAAAATTGCAAGTTGTGGTCATGTGATGTTTTGCTTAACGGCTGCTTTGCTTAGCGGCTGAGTTACTGTTTCCAATTGTGATCATTAAGTGAGAAGTACCTATAGAAAGAGAAATTGGTGCATATTTGTACATCAACACTAGATTTCAAAAGTCTTTAAAGGAGAAGGATCCTGTAGGCCAGGGATGCCAAACTCACGTCGTCACGGTGGCGTCACGTGATGTATCGGGATTTCCCACCACCACCACCCTTTGCTAAACTAGGCCGGGGTGTGGCCAGCACATGACACATCCAGCCCATGGGCCGGGAGATTGACACCCCAGCCTTATGCAGACATCTTATAAATATGGTTCTGGAAGTGATTATCATTTCAATGAGGAAAAAAAGGAAGAAGCCAGAAAACTGGCTTGTGGATGCAAGAGGAATATTTAATTTATTCATTGGTATTCTACCTTTATTATTTTTTACAAATGGCTCAAGATGGTATACTCCCTTTCCTCCTCCTATTTTCCCCAGAACAACAACCTTGTGAGGTGGGCTGGGCTGAGAGAGAGGGACTGTCCCAAAGCCATCCAGTTGGCTTTCATGGCTAAGGCGGAAGCTCCATCTCCTGCTCTCTAGTCTGGTGCCTTCACCACTAGACCAAATCCCAGATTTAACGGGGACATCTATAAGATGTGGAAGGTGGCTGTCATCACCAAGAAAGCAGTCACCAACCTAGCATATCGGGGATGCCAACAAATTTTTATTTTTGTTCTCCAGAGCTAGCTAGTTTTCCCACGCTCAAATCCAGGAGGAAAACTAACCAGTTTAGGAAAAGAAAATAGTAATGAAATCATTCTTACTGGATTTTGAATCAGCCACTTTGTATGTGCTAGAGAGATATCCATCCCGTGTGCTATTTTGGCACTCGTGGCAAAGAGAGTTTTAAAAGCTATTAAAGTGCCCGCTAAGCACTGACTCAGCTGAAGAGGTTCTTCTTCCCCGCAAAGTAGCCGAGGATCGATGGCTTGGCCCTCACTCAACCCAAGCACACGCTTGCCAAGCAGACAGGAGCACTGAGGTGGGGTGGGGGACACAGCACAGTAAAGAGGGCACGATGGATGGGTGGTGAATGGGTGATTAATACCCGTGATGCCATTCATTTCTGCCTTCCGGAAATGGCTGTTTGTTCTGGTGACATTACAAACAAAGGCTCTTCTACCTGAGAACGTTACATCTCTGACCCCAAATAAGTGACTTTAAATAAGCCAATAAGTAACTTTGTGTGCACATGTTTTATCGATTTATGAAGCCACCCATCTCTCTCACACTCACCACTCTGGGCAGGAGGAAGAAAGAATGGCAGGAGCCCTTGTCCTGCCAAGAGGCAGTTCTGCTCTACACACACAAAAAAGAAACTTAATACAAGAACTTTCACTGATCCGAAGGAATGGAAATGTAGCCTTCTGCACCTGCTAGAAATACTTTGAAACCACCTCCCAGAGGGGAGCAACAGAAACAGACCGTGAAATTGGTGTATGGGGTCTCTAACAATGCTTCGAGCTCTAAGCACATTTCAGAAATGGGCCAGCAAAAAATGCAAAAAGGAGGTGGATTTTTCTTGGTCATCCTGCACTGCCTGCTGAGTCTGGCCAGACAACTGGCTCTGTCTTCCCTGACCGGACCTTGTTGGCCAGACAGCGGCTGTCTCCAGGGCTTTCGCCGACCCAGGAAGTGCGGACAAGGAGGCCCTCTGGTGCCAGAGAAGTTCTCCACCGTCATTAATTCACTAAAACCCCAATTGCTGACCCCAGGAATGTTGTTTATTTAACTTGTATTTATTTTGAGCTTTTTTTAGCCTTCTTTGTTGTTGACTTCTGGCTAGTTGCTATACAGTATTCTGAAAACATATGGATTTGACAAGCTCCATGGGCTTAAGAAAAGTATTTCCTTGTCGAGGCATAATTCATAAACCTTCTGGAAGAGGTCAGAGACAGGGTCCTTCCACCTGGTCCCTGAGAAAATGACACGGATTGATTCTGGGAATGGTTATCTTTTTTTAACCTTCAATCCACAACAATTGGTAACATTTACCAGAATTATCCCTACTGGGTTTCATGGACAAAGAATTAGAAAAGAAATATGGAAAATTAATACTGTATACAGTAACAGTAGTAAGATCATTGTATGCAAAAAATTGGAAAAGCAATGAAATACATTGAAATACAATGAAATACAGTTAGTGACAAAACTAATTCAACTTGCAGAGATGTAGAAAGCTGAGCAATTTAATCAGAGAAAAAAATGACAAGACTTTTCTGAAAGGTTGGGAACCTTATATGGATGTGTCACGTTTTGCTGAAAGAAGATGATTTGGGGATTAAAAGGGAATGAAGAGGTTGGGAAAAAGATTAAAATGATAACTATGTGATAGAAGGGCAGAAGGCATACAGTCCTTGACTTACATCAGTTCATTTAGTGACCATTCAAAATTACAACAACACTGAGAAAAATGACTTATGACTGTTTTTCAGGCTTACGACCATTGCAGCATCCCCTGGTCACGTGATCAAAATTCAGATCCAAATTCAGATGCTTGGCAAATGGTTCATATTTATGACCATTATAGTGCCCTGGGGTCGCGAGATCCCCTTTTGCAACCTTCTGACAAGCAAAGTCAATGGGGAATCCAGATTCACTTAACAACCATGTAACTAACTTACCAACTGCAATGATTCACTTAACAACTGTGGCAAAAAAAGTTATAAAATGGGGCAAACTCACTTAACAGATATTTCACTTAGTAACATAAATTTTGGGCTCAATTGTGGACTATCTGTAACTGTATTTTTTCCCATTTCCTTCCCTTTTCTCCTTTTCTTATTTTCTATCTGTTTTTGTTTGTTTTGGAACTGAGAGGGTTGCAATGGCTCAGCGGTTAAAAATGCTGAGCTTGTCAGTTGGAAAGCTCAAGACCCAAGCGCCACACAACAGGATGAGCTCCCATTCCTTGCCCCAGCTCCCGCCCACCTAGCAGTTCGAAAGCATGCAAATGCGAGTAGATAAATAGGTGCCACTTCAGTGGGACGGTAACAGCATCCTGTGCGCCTTTGGCATTTAGCCATGCTGGCCACCTGACCCCTGAAGCATCTTCAGACAATGCTGGCTCCCTTGGCCAAGAAACAGAGGTCAGCACTGCCCTCTAGAGTCAGACATGACTGAGCAAGGGAAACCTGTCAAATTTGAAGCGTGCTCATGATGTCATGGCCATTTTTGCTTCTCAGCTTGCCACAGAACCAGGGAGGAGGGGACGGCAGGTTTGGAACGCCAGTTCCAGACCACAAGAAATTGTCCCATGGGAACCAAGGTAATTTAAACAGGTGTTCGGCATAGACTTGAACAATTTCCCATAACAAACCCTTTGATCATCTTAGGGAGGGGGAAATAAATAAAGACATTGTGAAAGAAAGCGGGAGCTGTTAAGAAAATAACTTGGACCTGTCCAGGAGCTGAGATTGACTGGAGAGAGATCCTTTCCTGTAGATGTGGTGGTGGCCACCATCATAGCTGGATTTTTAAAGGGATGAGGAAACATTCACGAGGGGAAGGGGTGTGTAGCCTCTTGGCTGCTCTGCCTAAGAACAGTCAGTGGCAGCTTCCCATAATGGCAGTGGGCATGTATTGGTGGCCACAGCAGCTTCTCCTCATTTTATCCAGCCCCTTCACTCTCCACGTCAAGGCCTGGCCACCAGTGGCAATGGCTTCTGGTAGTTCAAATAGCAGCTGTCGTGAAAAAAAGGCTTTGCTTGGCCCTCGAAGGACAGAGTGAAACTGAATCAACTTTTGGCCAGGTTCAAAGCCTCAAAGCTTCAAGCCTCTTCTGCTGTTTTGCAGTCTGTTTGGCTCTGCAGAATAAAACTACCTGGAGAAGGTGACTTACCTCCGGATCTCCAGGAAGAGGGAGCATGCCCCACTGGGGGGCCAGCTCTGCCCTCCCAGGAGCAGGTCGAGTTCGTGCATCTGTCCAGCACGGGTCACTGCCCAATTGATGGTCTCCAAGGGAGGAAGAGCATAATGAGATAACAATGGTCCCAACACGGAGCTCTTCCAGCTGGCCCCCAATTGCAGATGCCCAGAAGCAGATCCATCTTTTCTGATGGGGGCTGCAGACAGGCAGGCAGTGGGGGGAGGGGCGGAGGGAATTATTTGTATCTTAATAAGGGGCAAAATCAGTGGGCCACACGGCCAACCAATACTCGAGCAAGAAGAGAGCCGGGTGAAATGAGGGCCTTACACAGAGCAATGCTTGTTAACTGAAATGGGAATGTAAAATGTCATTCTTCACATTCATTCTTCCATCTTCTACTAATGGTAACCATTTGTGTGGGGTTGGAGGATGGTTAGAAAGACTAAGACTCCCCACCAATTGACCAGGAATGTGCTTTGCCTGCCTACCTTCCTGTTTCCCTCCCTCCTTCTCATTTCCATCTCCCTCCCTCCCTCCCTCCTTCCTTCCTTCTCACAGGAGCCTTTGTTCTTCCCATTCGGGGCTTGTTGAGGGCTGAGGCAAGTTGTGTTGTGCAGATAAATCACATGCTTGTGGGTCAGTTGAAGGTGCTGCATGGATCAGTGTCCTTGGATTTGTATTTCTTCATTTGTTTGATTATACTTAATATACTGATATGGCCACCCATCCACCAAGGAACTCAGGATGGCAAAGAAATGAAACAGTTTGGCTGTTGGTGTAGCCCAGGTGCATTACGAGATTTCTTCATTACAGTATTACGGCTCCCTCCACGTCCTTGGAGGGAGGTTGGTATGGAACATTTCCCCCAATGCTCAAATGTTATGCTGTTGCTCACAGTTCTGGACCTCAATGCACCTGTGAGTTTCCTGCACATATAAAAACATATATTTTGAAGACGTTGTGCTCTTTATTCCTTGCAAACATGTTACATACCTTTCTCAGTCACATTCCCCTCACTTGACATCACTATTTGTGGGAGGAGCTTGCCTACTTCGGCCAGAAGCTGAACCAGGTCAGCTTTAGAAGGTGCCCCCCCCCATTTAGACAGACAGATTAACAGAGCTGGAAGGGACCTTATAGGTCATCTAGTCCAATCCCACCGCTCAAGTAGGAGACCCTACACCATTTTTGACAAATGGCAGTCCAATCTTTTCTTGAAAGTCTTAAGTGATGAAGCTCCCACAACTTACGAAGGCAACTTCCATTGGCTGATTGTTCTCACTGTCAGAAAAGTCCTTCTCATTTCTAGGTTGAATTTCTCTTTGGTCAGTTTCCATCCATTATTCCTTGTCCGGCCTTCAGGTGCCTTAGAAAATAGCTTGACCCCTTCCTTTCTGTGGTAGCCCCCTCAAATATTGGAAGAGGCTACCATGTCTCCCCTGGTCCTTCTCTTCACTAGACTAGCCCTGCCCAGTTCATGTAATCGTTCTTCATATGTTTCAGTCTCCAGTCCCCTCATCATCCTGGTTGCTCTGCTCTGCACTTTTTCTAGAGTCTCCACATCTTTTTTATAGTCTAGTGACCAAACCTGGATGCAGGATTCTAGGTGGTCTTACTAGGGCTTTATAGAATGGTATTAGTACCTCACTTGATTGTGATTGTATCCCTCTGTTAATACAATTTAGGATTGCATTGGCTTTTTAGCTGCCACTGCACACTGCTGGCTCATATTTAGCAAACTCCGCCTTCCTGGTTCTCGTGAGATGCAACCGGACTTTCTCTGAGTCCCACAAAGGCCTCCCACAATTGCAGAACCCAAACGGTTGGGAGGGGGGCTCCATCTCTGCAGACAGATGTTCAGGGTCTCTCTGTCACTCCCCCAGACTAGGTACTTCAGCAGAAAGGCATGAAGAAAACACCACACACGCACACATGTGCACATACTAACCAATAAGGTTTTAAGGAAGGTTTTAATATGTAATAAGCTTCAAACTTTGTAGAGAAACTATTATTTTGATGTGAGCTGGAATGGATGCATTTTATGCCATCCTAAACAGTAATTAACTCTGATAGAACTTTTTTTTTCTATTCTAAATATTCTAATCCATATAAATAACAGAATGTTAATCTTTTCTAAATGTATTATATGATTGTATGGAATATTGTATGCTTGTATGAAACAGAATGCATTAAGATTTATAAGAAATAACGGGAGGGAGGGAGCCACCTCTGCACCCAGCCCCTTCACACTCCCGCCGAGAGTCAGTCCTTGCAGTGGCTGTAAGGCTGTGTCAGGTGTGTCGTTTGCCCCCATGTGGATCACAACTAAAACGTGTTTCAGCTAAGATTCTTATCTCAAAAGACAACTGTCCCTTCTAGAAGATGATAATGTAGCTGCAATTGAAAGCCAATTTTTTTTCTGCACAATGTTCAGCAAAATCTGATTGTGATTAATCTGAGAACTATTAAAATTCTCCTATAAATATATCCATGTTTATCTGAAGCAGATGCAGCCCTTGCACTTACTCTGGGTCCTGAGGGGAGAAAAGGCACCGTCTGTTCCCACAGGACAGGCTGGTGTAATGGAAGCTCAGACCTGCCAGCCCAGGCAGAAAAAGCCAGCCAGGACCCTCCAAGAATGCCCCCTTTCTTTTAGGCTCTGCAGACTCAGAGCTTTTCTTCTAGCAGATGCTGGAAAGACTCCCACCTGGGAGCAGGGAGGGAGGAGCCGCTCATGAGCTATAGGGACCTTTGTCCAAAGCAGGTGAAACTGTCCTTGTGGCTGTAGGTAAATTAGGTGTGGATATGGGGTTCTGGGAGGCCATGTTCCCAGGGAAGAGTGGGGTGACTCAGAGAGGATTTCAGGCTCAGAATAGGCCTGAGGGGAGGAATACTCTGAGCCTGTGTGGCCCACATCCTGGCTTCAGAGAAGCTTCGTCCTGATCCTTTGATCCAGAGCCAACAGGAAGAGTTGCATTGCAACAGCCATAAAAGGGGCAGAGAGAGCGAGAGAGAGGAAAAAGAAAAGAAAAAAAAGAGAGAAAATGTTCACCATTCTCTCGTGTAAAAGAGGGAGAAGCAAAAGGGATGTTCGGGCTTATTCTGATCATTCCAGTCTAGAGAAGCAATACAAGGATGCAAGAAAGTGGAACTCAAGCTTAACTAAAAAATAGTAATAAATCTGATGGGACGCATCCGTCACTCAGGCTTTAAAGAAAAGATTAAGCTTCCAAATGGAAAAATTTCTTTCTCACCTCTTTTTGCAACAATCATTTTTTCTCCAAGTCACAAATGATGCAACCGAGAAATAAGCACGACTTACTTTTATTTTATTTTTTTATTTTATTTTATTTCCAATTTATATACCGCCCTTCTCCCTGAGGACTCAGGGCGGTGTACAGCCAGACATAAAAAACATAAAATATAAATATTAAGACATTTAAAATATATATAATTTGGCTACAAAATTTAAAACTCACAGACCAATTAAAATATTAAAAATATTTAAAATTTCTTCTTAAGCCAGCCCGGCTTGTTGGAAAAAATGTGTTTTTAGGGCACGGCGGAAGGCACTGAGGTCATGAATTCTCCTAATCTCCGGGGGCAACTGGTTCCAGAGGGTGGGTGCCCCCACAGAGAAGGCTCTCCCCCTGGGGGTCACCAGCCTACATTGTTTGGCTGATGGCACCCTGAGGAGGCCCTCTCTGTGGGAGTGCACGGGTCGGTGGGAGGTCATCGGTGACAGCAGGCGGTCTCGGAGATAACTAGGCCCTATGCCATGGAGCGCTTTAAAGGTGATCACCAACACCTTGAAGCGCACCCGGAAGACCACCGGAAGCCAGTGCAGCTCGCACAGGAGCGGTGTTATGTGGGAGCGCCATGCTGCTCCCGTCACTACCCGCGCGGCCGCATTTTGGACCAGTTGGAGCCTCCGGGTGCTCTTCAAGGGGAGCCCCATGTAGAGAGCATTACAGTAGTCTAGGCGGGAAGTGACAAGGGCGTGAGTGACCGTGCACACGGAATCCCGATCAAGAAAGGGCCGCAACTGGCGAATCAGGCGAACCTGACAAAAGGTCCCCCTGGCTACAGCTGTCAGATGTTCCTCCAAAGACAGCTGCCTATCCAGGAGGACTCCCAGATTGCGAGCCCTTTCTGCGGGGGCTAAAGACTCGCCCCCGATAGTCAGTGATGGAGTCAACTGACTATATCGGGATGCTGGGAACCACAGCCACTCCGTCTTGGACGGGTTGAGCTTGAGTTTGTTTCTCCCCATCCAGATCCGCACGGCTTCCAGGCACTGGGACATCACTTCGAGGGCATCATTGGGGTGGCCTGGGGTGGAGATGTACAGCTGGGTGTCATCAGCGTACTGATGGTATCTCACCCCTGATCCCACCTACTTTGATCCCACCCACCCAGGATTATCTCCTGAAAACCAGTTTCCAAGACAAAGACTGATTTCAGAGAAAATACTCAGTTCACCAGGTGCCAGCACACGGGCCCTGATCCCCAATGGATGGAGCTGAGGATTGGCAGCCTTGGCTTTTGCTCTGAAGCACATCTGGATTCAACCTTTGCATCTCTTGCTAAAGGGAAAGGTTCTTGCTGCAGAAGTGGAGAAAAGCAGATGTGACCCGAGCCCTTTAAGGAAAATATTGACCATACTGGGCTATGGGAAGTACTTGCATGCTCATTTTCCCAGGTTGGCCTCAATCCAGGGTTTGCTTGTAGTTATCTCCAGGCTGTGTTTCTTAAGGCCACCGAAGACACGTCCCATCTGGGAAACTGATCCTTAGGTTATTTGTTCTCTTTGGTGAAAGCAGTGCAAGGAAGGGTGAGCTGGGCGTGAGGCTGGGGAAGGGAGATTCAACTTGACTATCAGATTTATTTTTTAAAAGGGGATCAGAAGACAGTAGCACTGCACAAGGACCGAAGGAATTGTGATGCACTTAAAAAATATACACCTCCTGTATTTGCCTCCCCCAAATTATAACAAAAACTAATACAAATCTAATTAACTCGAACGTTTCCATCCCATTTGAAAGCAAAACTCAGCATGCCATAATGCGCTGCGATCCACCGACTTCAGTCATGCTTTCCAGGCTGTCTGAATACAGAATAACAGATACGGAAAGGATCTTTGAGGTCTTCTAGTCCAACTCTCTGCTCAAGCAGGAAATCCTTTATCATTCTGGACCAATTTCTTCTTAAAAACCTCCAGTGATGGAGCCCCCACGACTTCTGGAGGGAAGCCATTCACTGGTTAATTGTTCTTGCTGACATGAAGTTCAGCAAGTGAATCTGCTTTCCAGGGGAATCTGCAGGTTGTGATCAATGAATGGCTACAATGGTGCAATCGACACCCCACCTGTTTTTATGTGCACGGAGCAGAGTTTGGGGGCTGCCACCTTGACCCCTCTGTGGACACCCACAGCCGCCTGCCTTTTTCGCTGTGCGCATTTTGTACTTGAGGAAGTTTGCGTTATGCCAAGAAACACCCTGTAGGCAAAAGGGCTTCCTTCTCCATTGTACAGTTTACTCCATTTACAGTTACTGTAAAAAGACCTTTTTCCAAGTCATCTTTCCCTTCGTGGGATCAACTTTCCAATCTTCATCCCAACCACCATGGAGTCAGCTCCTTGTGCACGTACAGAGTTTGGGCAAAACGGCTTTGCAAACAAACAAGGCATGGGGAGGGGGGGGGCTGGAATGTTGGAAGTCCAGACTAAGAATAGAAAAGCAAAAGGTCAGCCAGGCTTGAGGAATGGACACCAAAACAAGGCCAGGCCTCTTCCTGGAGCCCCGAAGCCTGCAGGGATACAGACAGAGCATGAATCCCACAGCAGAATCAGCTGGAGCTGGAAGCCATCCTGGGACCAGACCCACACAGGCCGAGCCACGAAAGGGGTCCCCTCGGACCCAGCTGGCTGTGCTCCTTCAAAAGAAGAGCAACTAAGATGACGAAAGAGACAAAAACATATGGTGAATGGTTGAAGGAATTGGGCTTGTGGGGAGAAAAGAAGGACTGGGGGGGGGGGGGCTGATAGCAGGATTCCAGTATTTGAGGGGCTGCCACAATACAAAGTCTGTGCAACAATCAGTTCCATTGAGGGCAATTCAATTGCAGGCTTAGGATCCTATCCAGTCATAGGAAATGGGCTGGCAGGGAAGCCGGATGAGTCCTGGAGCTGAGGGGCTGGGTTGGATCCCCAGAGTCGCTTGGGCAACCTTTAGCAAGGGGGGGGGGGGGGGGGGGCGGGGCTTTGCCCACGTGGGGGGGGGGGGGGGAGGCAGCAGCTTGGTCGCCATGGCTGGGGAGTAAAACTCCTGCACACTCTGCTCCTCCCTCTGGAGTCTCTCCGTGGCCCCACGGAGAGATGCGACTTCCAGCCTGCTGCCCAATTCAAAAGTGGGGAGGGGGACAAAACTCAGCGGCCTCTGCTTCAGCCCCTTCGGCCTATTTCGCCACACACACACTGGTGCACCTCCACAGAGATCAGCCCCGTCCGGAAGGCACGCTGGGTGAGCGTGGGAAGCAGGCTCTGTCCTGGGCGGGGCGGGGCGGGGGGGGGGGGGGGCATCGCTGTCCCCAGGGCTGAGTCCTACCAAGCGCTTCCCGGGGCTCGATCTGCAGAATGGAGCCGGCCGAGGGAGGCCCTGCAGGGACCCACCTGGGGAATCCGAGGCGGCGCTCCCGGACAGGAGCCACGGAGTTCGGGCCCGGGGACCCCCGCGACTTGCCTTGGCTCGGAGGCTGTGCAATGGGTCAATCTTGCAGGGCAGGGAGCACGAAGCTTGAGCCGCCCGGTGGGCTTCGGTCCCACTGCCTTGAGAGCCCCCCGCAAATGAGCGGCTGGGGGCGAGGCAGGAGGGCGGCTGCCCACGCGGGTTCCGCAGCCTCCGTGACCCGATGCGTCCCTGGCAGGGGAGTGCGGGGGAGGGGAGGCCGGCCGGCCGCCTCCCGCGGGGGGAGCTGCGCCCAGGTTCGCTTAATGGTTAACTGGCGTCCGCTTCCCGCGCCCAGCAGCCGCGCCGCTCAGGCCGAGGAGCAGAGCGGCGGCGGCGGCGATGGCTGGGCGGCTGGACTCGCTGGAGCGCTGCCTGGAGCGGCACCTGCCCGCCGCCGAACTGGCCGAGGCGAAGCGGCTCCTCTTCGGGGAGCCCCTCAGGTGCGGCTTCGGAGGCTCCCCCCGCCCAGAGACCGCTGAGCGTCTCCTCCCCGGGAGAGGCGGCGGAGGCGGCCGGGCTCGGGGCGCCCCTGCCTGGCGCAGGTCCCGGGGCCTCGGGCTCGGGCGGCCGTGGCGGGAGCCCCGGAGCGCCTTCCCGCGGGAGCCTGGGCCGGTCGCTCCGTCCGCTGCTTCCCGACCCGGAGCGCGGCTGGCCGGAACGCGGCGGGCTGCGAAGGGGCAACAGAAGAGGGGAGCCTCCCGGGCGCCCCGGCCCTGGCAACTCCAGCTCCGGAGGGCTCCAACCTGGGTGTGAAGGGCCCCCAACGGGGGAGAGGGAGGGCCGCAGCCTGGACTGGCCTTCCACGCTGGCCCACCCGAGCCCCGGGGGTCTCGCCTGCAGGATCCCCACTAACGCCACTTCAGCAGCCCCGGGAAAGGCCCTCAGAGGCGCCCCTTCCTTCCGGGTGCTGTGCCCAGCCGGCCCTCATCCCCCACGTGATGGAAGGGGGGGTCTCTGTGGAGTTTCCAACTTCCCCCCTTCCTTTGCCCCCCCCCCCCCCCCCCATCCCCCCCCGCCCGGTTCCAGGCCCGGGGGGGGGGGGGGGGGCCCCCCCCCCCCCCCCCCCCCAGTGTTTGTCCAGGGATTGCAGGGATTGGGAAGACAAGGAAGGGGTCAGACATGAATAGCCATGTTCACTTTGAGTGTAAGATCCATTAAGAATGAAGAAGTCAATAGTTGGTTCTGGCTGTGCTCACCCACCAGGAGATTGTGCCCGGTGTCCCCCTGAAAAATCGGTTGCGCTTTTCAAGTTAATAAAAAGTGCTCAAACAAAGCTTAAGGGAGACTTTTAGAAGTTCCTTTGGTTTGTGATATATCACCTGTCCCAACTTTATGCATAGTTAAGGATACATTGAAAAACTATCCTAGGTAACATTTTAGATCCTGTGTTTGTATGATTGTATGTTCCTATGATTGTATTTTACTCTTCAGTCCAATTATACATTTTCCACATTTCATCTGGATCTAAAAAGTCTGAAGATGCCTTTATTACCTGGTAGGTAATCCCAGAAAAAAAAGGCTTTTCTCTTTTTCTTCCAATTTATTGCAGGCCACTGGAACTGCCCAAGGAGGCTCTCTCGGCTGCTGCAGAGAGGGACTTTGAGTTGCAGGGCCACAAGTTTGAAGCTGCAGCAGAGCAGCTGCGGCAGCCACGCCTGGTCCGAGTGGGGCTGATCCAGAACAAGACTCCACTGGCTACAGACGCGCCAGTCGCTGAGCAGGTAGGAGCTTCTCAAGGAGATCAACACAGCCTCCGTATTAACCATTCATCTGCAGTGGCCCTTGGATCCTGGAAGGAAGATGTGGTGGTGGCGCAGAGTCCTGGTGGCACAGTTATTACTGTTATCACTGTTATTAAAATCAGCTGCTTGCAATTACTGCAAGTTCAAATCCCACCAGTTTCAAGGTTGACTCAGCCTTCCATCCTTTCTAAGGTAGATGAAATGAGGACCCAGATTGTGGGGGCAATAAGATGACTTTGTATAAATATACAAAAGTATGAAGGCTATTGCTTAACACACTGTAAGCCGCCCTGAGTCTCCGGAGAAGGGTGGCATATAAATCAAATTAAAAAAAAATGTGGAACCAGCACATTTGGACAGTTGGAAACCACAGAGGGCTTGGTGGGGACAGTGATGAGTAGTGGTTAGGAGGGTGCGCCCTCCGCATGTTTATCGGGGAGCTGCTGCCTGCTCCTCGTCTTGCAAGTTCAGAGAAGGGTGGTGAGATGGTGGGGCAGCCTGAGTTTTGGAGTGGGCTCTAGGTCACTGAAGCTACAGATCCTCAGATATCATCCACAAAAGATGCCTCCTCCTTCAAGGAAGTTTGGGTGCCCATCATTGTTGTAACTCATGCAATCGCCTTCAGTACAATAAATTATCCAAAAGTCACTTTGATGAAGTGCGTAACAGCGGAGGCTGTCCTATTTTCTGTCCTCTTTTGATAACCTTCTCATTGCTCAAGACTTTAGCTCTGGGCCTGGCATGTGACTTCGGGGTGTGCGGGTCCTATGGCCACTGGGTTGCCATCCTGGCTCTGAGCACTGGCTTGAAGGGAGCAAAATGCGGGGCACCCCTTGTCCAGCCAGTGGCGAAGGAAGCCCTTCTTGGGATGATGAAGAAGAAGCTGCTCGTGATTCCAGGATGTCCCTGCAGTGGCCCCTTTGGTGTGGGGGGATGCTGCCCCTTTTGCTGGGTTTAGAACACAGGTGGTATTTAGCAGGTGCTGACCAGTTCTGGAGAAATGGTAGCGGAAATTTTGAGTAGTTCAGAGAACCGGTAAATACCACCTCTGGCTGGCCCCGCCCCCATCTATTCTCTGCCTCCCAAGTCCCAGCTGATTGGGAGGAAATGGGGATTTTGCAGTATCCTTCCCCTGCCACGCCCACCAAGCCACGCCCACAGAACCGATAGTAAAAATTTTTGAATCCCACCACTGGTTTAGAACATTGTTAGTCTTATTCTTCAAATAACTGCTGGCTCTTATTCTCTCAAAGGGGGCGGGGGGAGATGCTCCTTTACATCTTTTAAGAGGTTTTTAAGTGTGGAACTCACTAAAACGCCTCTTTCACAATCCTAGGGCATCCACCCCTTTCCTCACTTGGCATTTTCCTGTGTTTTTGAGCCGGAGGGGGGGAAGGAGAGTAATAGTAATTTATTAACACACTGTGTTGCTTTAACCTGGGATGCTGCTTCTGCCTAGGTAACTGCACTGCATAGCCGCATACAAGAGATTGTGGAAGTGGCTGAAGTATGTGGAGTAAATGTGATCTGTTTCCAGGAGGCTTGGAGTAAGTCCCAGGTGGTCTCCGTGCTCAACCTCTGCCCACTCAAAGCTCAGATTTATAGAGTAATTCAGTAACCAGACAAATGTTGGTCTTATTGAGAGATCTGGAGCGGAAGGACTGCTCTGAGCTGTGGTGGTGTGATCCATGGGGAGGGGAGGGGGGCATGAAATAACCTTGTAGGGTAGGTTTGATTGTGCTGCAAAATAACCCTGTGAAGGGAAATATGTTTATTATGGCATAAGCCATCTTGGGTGAAGAAGACAAGGGCTATTTAGCAGATAGTGGAGTGGAGACAGCCAGAAGGCAAAGCAATTGGGAGGCAGGACCAGAAAAGGCAGGAAGAGGCCAGAGGGAGAAATTCTCAGGCTGGCTAGATTGAAATGCCCCTCTTGAAAACTACTCCCAGGTTGCAGGAAACCCCCCCCCCCCCCAAGGTCTGGTGGGAGAAGGGGGCACTATTCCTTCCAGAGAGGTGAGGTGACTGACCAGGATGAGAGCGTAGCTGATGTGGAGGAGGGTCACCTTCTCCTTCATTCTTGTGGGCAGACGAGAGGCAGTGGAGAGGGGCTTGGTGGGACTGGGTTTTGGCAGGGTTTGCACGTGGGAAGACGCTTGTCACTCAGCCCGGTTTCCAAGTGGCAGCATCACACACAGAGATGTGGTCCTCAGCAATTTCTCTTCAAAAGACTGTCAAACAACTGAAGATGGGAAAAATACTTTGTTGTTTTACGTTGCTGTTTTCACTCTGTAAACTGCGTAGAGTCATCTCGACAAGATGAGCGGCATATAAATTGAATGAATGAATGGATGAATCAATTGATAGAGATAGATGATAATGAGATAGATAGATAGATAGATAGATAGATAGATAGATAGATAGATAGATAGATAGATAGGTCCTGATTGGCTTCAGTAGAGTGAATGGAACAGGCCTCGATGGGGGGTGGGACAAGCTGATCTAAGGCCCAAACCAGAATTCCTCTGAAATTTGTTGTAATCTTTTCTGTTGGGAACTTGAGTTTTAAAATAAAATTGAAGACTATTTTGAAAATACTTGACTTGATTTTAAGGGAGGAAAACCTGCAAAGTCAATGCCCCTCCCCTGGTTTAGAGTTCCACCTTTGCAAAGGTGATTGCTTTAGTGGCAGAGTCAATATTTACAGGCTTCCTGACCAGTTTAAAAGCTGCTTTGTTTAACCAGAGCAAAGCTGGTGCTGATGTCTGTTTATGCTCTTTTCACCAGCCATGCCCTTTGCTTTCTGTACGCGGGAGAAACTGCCATGGACTGAATTTGCGGAATCAGCAGAAGACGGACCCACCACAAGATTCTGCCAAATGGTAGAGAAGTCCTTTTTGCTCCCCCCTCCCTGCAAATAGGGCTTTTAACATTGTCTGCGGCACACAGTTTGGGGTCTGCATAATATTATTTTCCATTCATATCCTGCATTTTCTCTATACATTCTCATCCTTCTGCAAATTGGGAGGGCTGTGAATGTCTTTTAGTGCAGGAGCCAGCAACTCTTCACCAAAAGGAGGTTATGGCTGATCATGCTTGTGATTGTATGCATTGTCATTTTGGAGTCAGGCCCATTTAACTCAATGGGACATTTGTTTTTATGATGAATGTGTGTTGGGAAGAAACTAACAGTGAGAAACAAATAGCCTGGGCAGTCCTATTTGGCTCCATATATTGTTTCAATCAAAAATGGGTGGATAAGAATGACCTTGAGGAGAAGAAGAAGAGAGGCTGCATCTTTGCAGCTTTGTGCATCCAAGTGAACTTCCCTGAAAGTTGACCCTCCCTTCTTAAGCAGGAAGCATCTTGTTCTATGAAGAGATTTGCCGACTCCAAAGGGGCAAAGCTGCTCTGGTTCACATCTCCACTGTTTCCACTAAAGTCTAAGTTCAAGAATGGGTGACTGTTAGTGTGGATTGTTAGTTGATTGCATCCTGGGGGATGTTGTGGTAACATTCAGACATATGGGATCACAAGATGACTGGAGGGGAAGGAAGAGAGAATTGGATCAATGAAATATAATACAAAATGCTCTTTCCAGAAAGGACAATAATATAATTCATTCACTCTTTAGTTGCACAGAAAGGATAATCGCTATGTTTCTAGAAAATGAACCCGATGCTCTGGGCTCTGCGAAAGGGCAGTTCTGCTCACCGTTGCCCTTTCTGAATGAACAAACCCCCAAAAGTGCAGCATACAATCTGGCATAATTTTGTTTGCAGCTGGCTAAGAAACACAATCTGGTTGTGGTCTCTCCCATCCTGGAAAGGGACGCTGCCCACGGAGGAACCCTGTGGAATTCAGCCGTGGTCATTTCCAGCTCTGGTTCTGTGCTGGGGAAGAGCAGGAAGAATCACATCCCCCGGGTGGGTGACTTCAATGAGGTGAGTTGGGGGATGGCTGGGGGCGGGCTTGGGGACCCCACCTACCTCTGCAGGGCTGATGCTTTGGGGTCGGGGGGGGGGGGAGCAGGAAAACATTCCCAAGACTGGAAATGGTGGTTAATCCTTCCCACTGCACTGAGAGGGAGTCGTGTGTGGGGAAGAACTCCTGGCTTAATCCCCACAAGGGAAAGTAGCCGATGGAAAGGCAGAGATCTCGGAGCACGTTGGATGATCCAGCTAAGCAGCCCAAAGAAAAAAATTGGCATCCAGCAAGCAGAGGATGCAATCATCTGATTGGGGGGTGAGGCTGGGGCCTTTGTGGGTGTACAGCGTTTGGTTTTGAAAGGGCTCCGGGACAAACTTTCACATTGGATCCCATTTTGATGGCAAAACTCAAGGGTGAAATGGGCTATTTTGAGGATCTGAGATTCAAGTCAGAGGAGCTGCATTGTGGGGCCGCATCAGGAGGGGCTCTTGAGGGACAGAGGAGCCCTGGAGTTCTGCAACAGGTACCGGGACCTGCAATTACCTCATCAAGGTCCAGCGAAGCCAGGAAAATGTCCCTGTGCCAGCAGTGGAACGAAAGGCCCGTATCTCCTGAGGGGCAAAGGTTCTCTGGAACAGGTTCCATTAGGTCTCCCTCTCCTAACCAAGCAGACAAACAACAAGGAAGGAACAAATGGCCACCAGATTTCTAGTGACGAGACATGTATACCCCCCTTCTCCCCCCCCCCCAGCAACCGGGGACTCAATTAGAATAGTTCCCTCCCTGGAATATTTTCCATGTTGTTTTTTTACCAGCTGTACAGAAAGTTCACTTTCTACTGCAGATTTATTTTTATTCATGCTCAGACTGTGATCGTGGAATAATCCTGGGCAAAGGACAAAACCTCCAATCACCCGAGCATTGGGGCAAATCTATCAGCTATTGAGGAGCCAACCCACCCAAGTGGCTCTGGATGAAACCAGACATTTGGCTTAGCCAAACATCCCCCCCCACCCCCCACCCCCTTCAGACACTGCCAAGCATCTCCCTTAACTCCCACATTCCCAGGGACTTCCTGGGAATGTGGGAGCACTCAAAATGTCTTCTTAAGCATCAATGCAATGGATCAAGCAATGAATTTTGAAAACTAAGATTGGTGCTGAGTAGCTGTCCGGGTTTCATGTGAAAGCGAGAAAGAGGACACGCGTGAACGTCAGCCCTGTGAACAGTCCTGGTGGGGTGTCCTATAGATGGGGCTGGACCGGGGTGAAATCTAAAATTTGTTACTACTGCTTCTGTGGGCGTGGCTTGAGAGGGGTAATGTGACTGGGTAGGCATGGCCAACTTTTTTTTTTTTACTTTTAAAAGCATTTTTTCAACAATCTTAAGAGGTTGCAGAAAAAAAATGCTTCTAGAAGCTTCTGACAATCAGGCAAGTCAGCTGGGATCACCAGAGGCTTTTAAAGGCATTTTTTCCCTACAACCTCTTCAGCCAAAGGGGTTGCAGAAAAAAATGCTTTGAAAAGCCTCTGATGATCCCAGCTGAGCTGCGGGATCATCAGAGGCATTTTGTTTTTTACTTTTAAAAGTATTTTTTCAGCTGAAGAGGTTGTAGAAAAAATGCTTTTAAAAGTTAAAAAAACAGCCTCTGATGATCCCGCATCATCATGTGGGGGAGGGCGCAGGGATTTTTGCTACCGGTTCTCCGAACCACCCGCCGCCATCGCTACTGGATCGGGCAATCCGGTCCGAACTGGGAGCATTTCACCCCTAGGCTGGACATAGACTGGATAGGAATATATTTGTGCAAAGTCCAGCAAAACAACTGAAATTGCTCTTGCAAGAAATAGGTAAAGTTTTCTTTAGCTATTCTGAATATTTTCTGATGTAGCCACAGAGCTTTTACCACCAGCTTAGAGCTATGTAGTACAACAAAGGGTTAAATGAATGAGAGAGGAGGGCCTGAAATGAGTCTCTCCGCCTGTTCTGTGTCCGAACTTGGCTTGTTTTCCTCCTAATTTAACATTTTTTTTCAAGGAAGGGAACTTCAAGGAACGGAGTGTATCTAGAGAGATTTTAGAAATCATTTGCAAATAATGAATTTGTATGTAATGGAGTGGGGAAATAAAATGTTTTGGAGGCTACATGTTTAATAAAGAAACTAAAGAAATAAAAGCAAAGGGGAGACTGAAATCAGAGAATCAAGCCTATTATCTTCACTGTTTCTGCATTAAAGTTTGAAATATGGGTAACAACGTGAGCTGAATATCATGAGGCACAAAGACCTATCAAGGATCCCAAGATCCCACTAGAGAAATGTTGGACACCTTGAACCAGAGGAAGATGCAGCACCAAAAGGGAGGAAGGTGTTGAAATCCTGGCTGGACTCAGCCCTGCTGGTCATGGAAGGCCAGATTATCCTTTAACCCAGACGTGGAAGGCATCTGGGTTAAGATAAAAGGATAATCTCATAGGAAAGATGTCCTGCTGGGACTTGGCTACAGATCACCAACCAGTCGGAATATTTATTAAAGCAATAACTGAAGCTTCAAAACACCATGAAGTGGCTGCAATGGGAGATTTCAACCACCCGGACTCATTCACAAAGCTGGGAGATCTGGTGGAGATTGCAATCTCATCAGGATAATATAGACGTCTGGGATCAGCGGGACACTAAGAGAAATGCCAGGTATTATATTTAGGGAGGTAAAATGTAGGATGCACACAGGTACACGGTGATGGATTCATGATGGAAACACCATTTAATGTCTTGGGTTAAATGCAAGGACAAAGCTTTTGGTGGTAAGTGCTGCTCTGGAGATGAGTGGCCTATCTGCAGAGGCTTGTGGCTTCTCCATCTTGAAATTTGTGAGAAGAAGCTGGACATCAGCCATGAATTTTAATTGGGTGTTTGTAGTTTTTAATATAAGGGCCACATTTTAATATATTTTAAATTGTTTTTAATTTTATGGGTATATATTTGTTTTAATATGGCTGTACACTGCTCTGAGTGTGAAGGGTGGTATAAACATTTAATAAATAAATAAATAAATTCAGGCATGGTGGCTTAATGCTGTTCCTGCGGAGGGTGGGAGTAGAAGAGGCTCCAGAGTTCTATCCGTGATTTAGTCCTGAGATGTTGGATTATCTCTTTTACAGTCGAGATATTATCTGGAAGGGGACCGAGGACACCCAGTGTTTGAGACCCAGTTTGGGAAGATTGCGGTGAATATTTGCTTTGGTCGCCATCATCCCCTCAACTGGCTCATGTACAGTTTAAATGGAGCAGAGATCATCTTTAACCCTTCAGCCACTATTGGCAAACTCAGGTAGAGTTACCATCGGTTTTTTGTTGCAGTAAAATGGAATAAATAGTTGGATAGATCCTATGAATAGCAGGATTTTGCAGCTTCCTAATGAGATAGTCTCTTGGTCTGTGACTTATCTGTCTTGAAGGAAAACCTTGTCTCCAGAAGCTCAGAGCCTTCCATCCATTTTGCAGCACTTCTGGCATTTTCCTTGGGTTGCCAAGAAGACGGCATGTGTGGGTCTCCCCCCACTTCTGCCCCCTTCAGCCAGGAGAGCCAAAAGGAGGCCATGACCTTCTCCAACTCCATTCTCTGCATCAGAAAAGCCAGAAGATATCTGAGCTGCTTCTTGCACTGATGAGAAGTCTGGGAACCTTTTCCAAAACAGACTTGCAGACTTGCTAGCTTCAGTTCTCTGTTTTCTCCCTCTTCCCCTCATTCTCTCTCTATCCCTTTATCATCTCTCTCCCTCCCTCTCTCTCCCTCCCTCTCTCTCTCCAGTGATGGCAAATATCTGTGGCTTGAGTGTAGGCGAGGGTGGAGATTTGTTCTCTGAGCCTGTGTGTTGCGTTCCGAACATTTTCTTACCAGGCTAAGTAACATCTTCAATGGAGTTTAGGGGGTGTCAGTGCTGGTGTTCCTCTGTTTATAGGGGCTTTGTGTGGTCAGTAGGTCTTGTGATGGGGAGGTCATGTCAGGTGAGGGTCTCTCTTCTGTGAGAAAACTTTCAGCTTCAAAGTTTTCAGTGCAGCTGATAGTTCTCCTGACCTCCCTTGGGCTTTTACAGCCACCTGGCCAGTTCTCCAAATATTGCAATGCAACAAGACAGGGGAATCTGCTCCATTCTGTGCCTCTTGAGGGTCCAAGGCAAAACATGGGACTTTCCTTGACTCATGATGGATTTCACATGTTAAGTCTCCCTTTCAGAAAAGGGCCTTCCAAGGCTCACCAGCATCTGTGATAGCATCACACATCAGTTGCATAAAGCAGATACAGTAAACTGATTTTCAAGTTTTAGAGGTGGAATCTTTTTCATGCAAGGAACCTACGTTACACGAATGCAAAAGGTTAAACAGCCAAATGCAACCTTCACCCATTACTGGTCTTAGTCTCCCGTCTAATGCAGAATAATCCAAGATTATGCAGGAAAGATAAAGGGATCCTTCATGAGCAGGTAACCTGTGTGCACGAGTTCACCCATAACTCCGCTGATAACTAGTTGCAGGCAGGTTCTTCCTGATCAGGTTTTATTAACTTTATGTACTGTTTGCTGTTTTAGATGACAGATTTCTTAGACCATCATGTATCTTTCAAGAAGACCCAGAGGGGCCTCACACACCCCTGCCCCCCGCCCGGAGTTTGGAAGTTGGGTTTCCCCCGTAATTTTTCCCTCTCTTCTTCAACTGTTGGGAGGGGAAGAAAAAGCCTAAATCATGGTTTGGATGCAACAAAGGATAGGATGAAAATAAGCAGACCTGCTTCAGCCCAAACACACCCATCAGAGGTCCTGGGTGATCAGTAGAATTCAGGAGGCCACTGGGTTGGTTGGGTGGATAATGCTGACTCCAGAAATTTGGCATGTGGTCTTCAGGTCACCACTGCTGTGGGAAAGTCAAGGGGAAGTTCTGGCACTTGCTCTTAGTGGTCTGTCATTCCAACAGTGACACTTTGTGAATTGGACTTTCCTTGAAACATGCTGGTGCATAACGTGGCACTGGGGTTCCATCAGAAAGAGTTTTGCTGGCTTCAAGCTTGCCCTGAGGCACCCGAGAAATGCCACAGGGGCCCTCTTCTCACAGGGCTCTGCTATGCTGAGTGCCCCATTGCCCAGGGGGAACATGTTGTGGCCCTCTCAGAGGGGCTCCTTCACCAAGTCTGACCCTCTTGTGTAGCTCCTGGTTTCTATGGAGTAGGTTCCTTTTTTGCTCTTGGTTATTCATGGTCTTACGAGAGGTTTGCTGCATTTGTATGTCTGTCAAGGTGCCCTGGGCCCATTTCCTGACCAAACAAGTTGCCTGGGTGGAAGAGAAAATGTGTCTGCAGAATATAATTTTCTTGGTGGCCTTTACAGTGAATCCATGTGGCCCATTGAAGCAAGAAATGCCGCTATTGCCAACCACTGCTTCACCTGTGCCATCAACCGCGTGGGGACGGTAAGGTCTTTCAGCTCTCCTTGGCCAAAGATTTGGGTTTAGAAACTGCAATTTTAGAGAAATTAGACTGAGGAATGCTGAGGAATGGAGGGGGGCCTCATGCCGTGAATCAAATTTCAGCCAGTCTTAAGTGCTTTGTTAACTATATTGTGGCTAAAAGTCTCTGCTAAACAGAACTGCACTAAATATGGAGCAGTTAACATGAAACATAGTTGATTTAAGGGGCAACAGAATTCCATATATAACAAATATTTAATAAGCCCTTGGTATAGAAATTGGTAAAGACACCTGTATGTATGCTGAAGTCTGTAAGGGATGTGCGTGTTTGTGTGGGGAACATTCATACTCTCTCTGTCTCCTCAGCTGCTTCCTTCCCACCATTTCTGAGGAGGGACGCGCCCCCTCCTGCTAAATTTTGCCCTTTCCTTCCTTCCCCACCATTCAGACATGCTGAATGCTAATCACAATTCCGATTGTTGCCTGGGAGGGGGCGTTAGGGTTGGGGGGGTGTTTCCTCCACCTGGAAGCTCCAGGCGACTCCAGTGTCCCCCGTGGGGCTCCAGTCATAGTGGAGGGGGCGGGGGGAGAGCAGGTACAGGCATCTCTGCTTTCCATGTTCCCTTCTCAAAGCCAATAGCAGCTGGAGAAGATAAATGCTTCCAAAGCAGACAGAAGCCATTGAATGGATAAGGATTGTTGGCTAAAGGGGCCTCCTGTTTCTTTAGGGCAGAGGTGGGGAACTTGTGGACTTCAACTCCTAGAATTCCTGAGCCAACGTGGCTCACTCAGGAATTCTGGGAGTTGAAGTCCACAAGTCATAAAAGGGCCATAGTGCTCCACCCCTGCTTTAGAGTAAGAGGAGTCTCAGTTTGTACCTCTTGGCTTCTCACAGGAACTTTTCCCACACCCCTTTACATCTGGAGATGGAAAACCAGGTGCGTATGGCTTTTTCCTTGAGGGGGGGGGGTGATGTGCTGGCTGGCACCTGCAGGAGTTTTTCCCCACCGGTCTCCCCAAAGGAGGATGCCAGCTTGGCTATTGCCTCCACCCACCTAAGAAAGTGATATTGATGGTAGCTGGGAAACAACCATGGAAATACACGAGGAGGTCATGCACTGAGGAATAAAGAGTCAGACACATTATTGCTTGGGAAAGTGAGCGTGAAAAGAGTCTAGAATTTCAATTGGTCACAACCCGATCATGACCCAGAAGTAGAACAACATTTCCCGCTGCTCTCCATGAACTAACTTTGGTCAGTGTTGAACACTGGGCTTCCGAAAAGAATTCAGACAAATTGGAAAGGCTTCTGTGAAGGACAATGATGGTGAACAGACAACCAAGAAATGTGCTGAGAACAGGAGAACAGATTGGGAGCATCAGGGTAAAGTTGGGGTGAAGGACTCAGGGTGGGAAGAGCAGATTGAAGCCCATCCTCAACTGTAGAAGCTCAGTTGATGGCTAAGCCCTCTTTCTCTCTCCCTCTCCTTTTCTCTCTCTCTCTCTCTTTCCCTCTCTCTCTCTCTCTCCTTCTCCCTCCCCCTTTCTCTTTCTTTCCCTCTTTCTCCTCCCTCCCTCCCCCTTTCTCTTTTCCTCTTTCTCTCCTTCTTCCTCTCCCTCCCCCTCTTTCTCTCTCTCTTTCTCCCTCTCCCCCTCCCTCCCTCCCTCCCTCCCTCTCCCTCTCTGCAACCTAACCTACCTTGTAAGGACATTGTAGGAGAATTTGGAGGGGGGGGCTACTTATACCCCACAAGCTGAAGAAAAGTCTCATGGGTGGTTAGGTAGAAGGGCAGAAAGCTCTGAGGAAAGATTCCTGAAGAGAAGATAGCAGCTGGAAAGAGGTCACACCAGCAAGAGTCAAGGTGTCCCTCTCTTGCCAGAGGGCAGGATTAACTGATTTAAGAGGCAGGAAAGCAGATTCTCATGGAGCCTAAAGAAAAGGAGCACTTGGAAAGACTCCAGCTTGAATTTGGGGTGCTTGAATTTGGAACCTGAAGGGCAAGAGATGGACTAAGGGAATTGAAATGATCTCCAACAGGAGAATACAGCCCTGGTCACATGCAATTGTCACTCTCTGCTGTGGTGGATCTCTTTATTGATTATTAATAAAATCCCGTTGTTCTGTATTGATTTATGAAGCCCATCATGACTTGGGCTATTTTTATGGCTCAAGTTACGTAGCTGCTCCAGACGGAAGTCGGAGCCCAGGACTGTCACGAACCCGAGATGGACTGTTGGTGGCAGAGATGGACCTGAATCTTTGCAGACAAGTTAATGATGAATGGAATTTCAAGGTAAGACTTTTCCCATCTCTCTAAGCTCTTCAATGTGTATGTCTGATCTGGGAATTTGGAACTCTGCTGGCTTTTATTCTTCTGAATATCATCTTTTATACATATAAAGATGTAGATGTGATTTCTGGAGAAACACATCTGTTCTGGGAAGGTTAATATGTTGCAGGATCTGCAAAAAATTATCATTGACAGTTGGAAAATAGTATTGTATTCTAAGTGACCAAGGGGAACCAGACTGTTACAGGATATTTGCCATTTAGATTGGAGAAACACATTCATTATGTTCATTCTGAAGTTTTAAATTTATTTTGAAAAAAGTGCTCTAATTTAAACGTGAATAATTCCATCATGATGATCCCAGTTTGTCATTCACATTCCTTTAAAGAATTACTTAAGAAGATCGGAGATATTTTCAAAAATTTCCCACCATGTCACATGACCCCCTGCTTTCTGTAAGTAGTTCAGGCTTATCAGCAGTGGCGTGGCTGCTTCTCAAAGGGCAAGAATCCCCTCTGAACCCAGATGAACAGGACCTCCAACCCAGAAGGGCCTCTGCTGTGTGGGACCCAAAGAGGGAAATGCACCCTGTGAAGCACCAGAGACACAGCCGAGGCTGCTTTTGGACTGGTCATTACAGTTCTGAGCAGTTTCTCTGGCCAAAACACCTCTGACCAGTCTCAGCTTCAGCGATGAGTTGCTTAGCTGCAGACATTTTGCATTATTTCAGAAGAAATCCAGAACCTTCATCTGGTGCAAAACAGTCTTAGTGGAAAACCAGCTAAATACGAGCCAATAGAGTGCGGCAGCAGCCAAAAAAGCCAATCAAATCCTAAATTGCATTAAATAAATCAAGATCAAGTGAGGTACTAAGACCACTCTATAAAGCCTTAGTAAGACCACACCTAGAATCCTGCATCCAGTTTTGGTCACCACATTATAAAAAAAGATGTTAAGACTAGAAAAAGTGCAGAGGAGAGCAACCAGGATGATGAGGGGACTGGAGACTAAAATATATGAAGAACGGTTGCAGGAGCTGGGCCTGGCGAGTCTAGTGAAGAGAAGGACCAGGGGAGACATAAGAGCATCTTCCAATACTTGAGGGGCTGCCACAGAGAGGGCAGTGGTCAAGCTAGGTGGTCAAGGAATAACGGATGGAAACTGACCAAGGAGAGATTCAACCTGGAAATAAGGAGGAATTTTCTGACAGTGAGAACAATCAACCAATGGAACAGAAGTTGCCTTTGGAAGTTGTGGGAGCTTCATCACTGGAAGCTTTCAAGAAGAGACTAGACTGCCATTTGTCAGAAATGGTGTAGGGTCTCGTGCTTGGGCGGGGGGGTTGGACTAGATGACCTCCAAGGTCCCTTCCAACTCTATCATTCTATTCTATTCAGTGATTTACCAAAACATGTCTGCTCCCCACCAACCTTCTGGCCCTGGCCTATAGCCGCCCATGGAGGGTCTCTGAAGAATGTGGGTAACACAACTTGCCCTGAACAGTACTTTTCATCTCATTTTCTGGGGATGGCTTATTCACTGTGGTTTTATTGCATATGAGCAGGCTGTTGCCATGTTCAGATATATAATGGTTAGGAGGAATTCATTTTATGAAGCATTTGGTAAATTAATCCTGGAAAATTAGACTTCCTTTTCCGCCACTAATATGAATATTTGTTATGGGGTGCTAGCAGGGATTGCTTAAAAAGACAAGGCAGCCCCTAGGCCTGAACCCCCAATTTGGACGTGCTTTGCAGCAACAGCTGAAAATAGTGGTTTCTTTTTCTCCCTTTTCCAGATGACTGGAAGATACAAGATGTACGCAGAGGCACTTGCTGCATTTGCCCAACCCAATTTTGTGCCCAACATCATCCGAGAGTGACCTTTCTACCCACGGAGGAGGCTCTTCTCCAGATATTTCCATCTGTATAGGAATGGCCTCTTCTTTCCGAACTGTCTCTTCCTGACTGGTCTCCTCTCTTATATTAAAAGCTGCCCTGATAATTTCTCCGTTGCAAAAGGTCTTGCAAGAGGTCTTATCCTGTCCTAAAAACAATTAAAAATGAAGATGAGATATACTCGACAAGTTCTTAGTTCAGAAAGGCAAATTATCAAGTATGATAAAGGTCTGGTGGACGATGTCCGTGAGGAAGAGAGCGGGGAGACCCAGGAGCCCTCTCCTTCACTGGAGACCTGGAGGAAGAGCCAAGGGATGATAGATACCTGGATGGAACCAGAAATCAGTTTTAGCGCGGTATCTCGATAATGTTAGTCAGTCAAACTTAAGAGACAAGGGCAGAATGTTTCATTCAGGAAACAAGCATGAAACTCCTAGAAGAGGATGGAGATTATTAATGAAATCATTCATTCGCAGTCACCTGAATATGTGCACTGTTCAGGTGACTGTGAGGGCACAAATGAACCTCCAGGTGGCAATTCTCAGAGAGTGCTAACGACCAGATGACTGCAAGGAATATAAATCCGTCCATTTGGTCATAACCGAGGAAACTTCTTGGATGAGAAGTGAAATGTCTTCCAAGGAAAAACAAAACTCCAATTGCCTTTTGAAAAAAACACCTTTGGAACCTTAATGAAATGTATCCGACTCCCAGCAGCACTGGGTGCTTTGCAAATCGCTCAAAACATTAAGAAAAAGGAGGCAGGGTAAAGATGGCGACATGCAGAAACCAGATCAGAGCCAAGTGAACCAGCCCCCCCCCCCCCCCAAATCCAAAGGGGGCTTCAGGCCAAAGGCCTGGCTTGGTCCAAGGAGGAAAGAAAAATATGGCAGACAACCAGGTCCATTGAACTAGTCTGGTGGCCTGAGGGAGGCCAAGATGGGGCTCTTGTTCCAGAATGCAGAGAGAGACTAGAGGGTTGGTGGGCTGTGTTTAAGGAAGGGCAGACTGGCCTGCATGGAGAAGCAGCACACACACACAAACACACCACGGTCTCGCTGGCTGCTTCCAAGCCCAGCTTTCTGTAGAGGTTCCTAGCTGCTGGGCTCTGCTGTTTCCTCTCCCACTTCAAGAACCAGTTCCTTTCAGAGGCTGGCAGCTGCCCTCTGGGGGCCCCTCCTCACCTGCCTTGAAAGGAGGCAAAGACCCTCCCCTGCACTCCCAAGGTGGGCAGACCATCAGGCACGAGAGCACCTGTTGGGCAGGCTTTACCCTGTGGCTTTGGGAGTCTCCTTTTTCCAGTTTCAGTTTGTCACCCTTGAGCACTCCCTGCCCATCGGGACTCCCTCTAAAGTAGATGCTTTGGGGGGGGGGGCTATTTATGCTCCCATCATCACCTCCGAGTTCCCAAAGCCACTTTCTGCCCAAGGAGGGAGCAGCAGGGTGGAAGGGCCAAGCGCTAAGTGGCAGTCGCTTTGCAGCAGCCAGCCATTTCTACTATTTTGGGGAATGAACCCGTCTCCTGGTTTTCCCTAAAGACTCAAACTGCATCTCCTTGAAAGACGGATTTTCTTTCCACGCTCTGGGAAGCAGCGAAGCCTTAGCCTGAAAAAAATCAGTGAATGTTTCCTTATATAGTCACTTTGCCCATTCCATCTTAAAAAAAAAAGTCTAAGCATGCTCAGGAAAGCAGGCTTTATTGAATGGTTTACAAACAAATATACTTTTGTGTATAAAACTTATTTTGCAGATTTTCTTCCCTTTTACTGTCATTGATCGTGAAGTTTGCATAAACATTTACTTGTTCAGAGCACCCAAATGAAGAGAAAGCGTGCAGGGCCCAGGTAGGCCTTCTTTCGACTTCTGTCCCCCTCCCAAGACAGCCCCCTGCCCCTTCTCTTGCGCCAGCAGGTCAGCCAGGAGCAGCTCCGCCCTCTTGGCCGGCAAGGCAGAACTCGGAGCCTCTCCTTTTCCCTTCGCGGGTTCTGCACCAAGATTGGCGAGCCTCCCTCACTGGCCTCTAAGGCAGATGGCACATCATCCCGTATCTGGAGGATGCCAGGATAGACGGCCAGCCTCAGCCGTGTGAATGTTCTCTTTGTGAAGGTGGCGTCTTGTAACCAAGCAATCCTTCCGGCCAGTGGAGCTGCATCCTCACCCTTGTTAAGGAGTTTTTTCATGGAAGCAGCTGCTGTGCTTCAGCCCGGCTTGGTCCAGAGGGAGCCCCTGAAAAGCAGCACCCTTAAACTGGAGACTGGAAGATTAAGCAGCATGTTAAGTCTTTACTATTTATGAACAAAACCAATAGTACAAGCAGGCAAGACGGAAATAGCACTGAAGCCTCAACAATACTAAAGGTTTTGAAAGCTGGACTCCTCCCTGTGGAAGAACTGCAGAAAGTCCAAAGGGACATGATCTGGATGGGAGCCACAGAGGCCCGTCACTTGTCTTGCCCACTTCCGTCGGCTCCTCACCCAACTCCCTTTCTTTGCGCTAGAAGCTTTGCTTGGATAACTTCAAAGGTGCTACCCAGAATTCTCTGCCATTAATAGGCACTTACAAGAATCTGACCACAGAGCAGACATACAGCACAGAGTTATTTCAAGCCGTCAGGGAAGCCACCCTTGTCACCCTCAGCTGAGAGCAAATATGGTGTGTTGAGGTAGAAACCTGGGCCTCCCAGAGGGGCGCAGCTCTCCCCCGCCCAGCAGGCATCACCAAGGAGCTGGGACTCCCTGGCGGATTTCCAGCCCAAGGCCAGTTCCCTGCCCAACAGCAGGAGATTCCTGCCCTTCTCCTGAATGCTTTCGGCCCTTCTCGAGGCCAAAACAGATCACATTTGGACTTGTTGTGGCCACTTTAAAACTGGCAGAGCAAGCTTGAGGTCCAGAGTGGCCATTACCTGGGCAGCTAATTTGGGGCAAAGGGTGGGAAGCAGGCCCACAGCTTCGCTTAAGTGGCAGGAGTTAAGGACGGCTAAAAGTGCAGCCCCTTAGGATTGATGGTGCTCAGACGGCAGTCTTATCCTGGCTGAGTTGGGAGGAAGAGCTGACTGCATCTAGTAAGAGTGGCTTCTGGGTGAAGGTGAGCCTCGGATGAGCTCCAGGAGAAAAATGCTGATGAACTGGGATCGCTGAACTAACACGACGCAGCTGTGGTCTTTTTAAAGACGAAATTAAGCACAATCTGGACTAGCAGCCTTTCACAAGTAATCTAATCACCGAATATCAATTAAATGGACGTTATTCAGAATGATCGATTGACAAAAGTGCTGATTCACACAATCCAAAACCTGTAGTCATAAAGAAAAGATTTAAGTCCTCTTGAGAAAACCTTTTCCAAAAAGGAATTCCATCTTCTGCCAACATTGCCAAACTTCCATCTCACCTGAAAAGTCCCTGTAAGGGGGGATGAGGCTTCAGAAGGAGCCACTGACTGCGGTTTCTTGGGGGGGGAGGGGGGTGTTGATTCTGGGAACCACCCTTCCAACTCTG
>WNWU01000060.1:688692-768024 GCA_012654045.1 Ptyas mucosa | reverse complement strand
TTTATCAGCAGATTAAAAAACTGGGTGAATGATAGTTAGGAAGGAGGAGCTGCTCTTATGGGATTCAGGAAGCTGGACTGCCTTTGAGTTTCATTCCTATGAAAGGACATTCCGCATCTCAAAACTTCAAATGTGCAAAAATGTACGGATTTGCTTTTTTCTAGGGTGGCAGCAGCAGCCTGGCCGTGAAGCAGGCAACAGCCTGGCCAGAACAGATCAAGAGAGCCGAACTGAGAAAGGCTCAGAGGGAGGGAAGATGGGTGCAGGCTTAGGGCTGGGCGACCACACCGAATCTGGTTGTGGCATCAGAAGAGAGCACACTCGTTTTGTTTCAGAATTCAGTCTTTAGGGAGGGAGGACTGGCCAAGTTTTAATCTGGGGCCAGAGTTAGGATTCCCCCCAGCAAAACCACCTGGGGTCCCCAGATAGACCCCAACTGGAAAATGTGTTCTGTTATTCATTGTGACTGCAATGGGCATTCTGCTTTAAGGTGGCATAAAATACATTCTCCTCCCTTCCGTCTCCTCGAGTCTAACTCCTCCTTTGCTTCCAACCCGGCGCAGTCTGGGAGCGGAGGTCTCCGAGTCCTGAGATGGCTGCCGAAATGGCGGTGAGTTGGGAGCCCCAGCCGGAAGGTCAGCTGTTTTGGTAAATGAAGAGGATATCCTCGTCTGTGCCGTAACTGGTCCTGGCTTCCTCAAAGTTATGGATGCTGGTGCTGCATGTTCCTGTGGAGCAGGCCCAGAGTCAGACAGGCTCAGCCCCCCTCGTGCCACCACCGCCCTCAGCCTACACACAGACCTCTTGCAGAGGGAATGACCCCACCACGCTGCCCGAGAAACGAGGAGCCCAGAGAGTTGTGGACGGGAGGGGGGGCCTGGAGGCCAACACCTGGGCGAGGGCGCAGTTACTCACGGTCCGCGTAGGCAGGGTTGTTGTAATAAATACACCCCAAAGCTCTGTTGTAGCCACACAAGACGATGAAGTGGCCCTGGTAGTCGGGGCTGCGGCAGAAGCACTTCTGGCCAATGGGCAGGAAGCAGCAGTACTTGACTGGGCTGGAGCAGAGGTCGCACAGCAGCAAGACGGCATTGACCAGCACAATGGCGATGTGGCCCTGTGAGAGGTGCTCCTGGATGTCCCTGATGGTCACCGTGCTGCCGGAGAAGGGACTTAGCATAACTTCACTGTCACTTTGAATGCACGGCATACATTAAAATGACATTTCATTGCATACAGCTCTCAAAGGTTGAAAGCTGTAATATACCCTACATAAACATGACAAAATAAATAAATACAAAATTATGCATATACCCGCATATATGAAACAGAGAAACAACAGTCTAGTCCGGATGTATACATGTACATGGCAAGAAAAATGAATATTGTGAGTTTACCAGACAGATTTGATCTTGCCACATGTCATTCTTAGTGAAGTGTGCAAACCAGAGTCTGCATTTCTTGCGTCGGAAGACACAAACACATCTTTCTCCTGTCCTGGCCACTTTTTACAGGGACACAGTTGAGAGTGTTTTAACAAACTGAATCCCTGTTTGGTTTGGTGGCAGCAGAGCCTGATAGAAAGTCCATACAGAGAGTGATGAGGACAGCAGAGATTATAGGAAGCTTGCTTCCCGTTATTTAGGATACTGATTATAAGCGCTATGTGCTTAGAGCTCAAAGCATTGTTAAAAGAGACCCCACATCCCCACTCCATGTTCTGTTTCTGTTGCTCCCCTCTGGGAGGTTTCAAACGATTTCTAGCAGGACTTCCAGATTCTGTAACAGCCTATGCCTTCAGATTGTTAGTTATCTGCACCCACATATACTTAATGCTGTTGACCACCTCTACGGCTGCATGCTTGATGCCGAGTGGAGTATGACTGTGCTGGCTCTTTCTAAAATCTATGATGACTTTTATTTTATTAACATTTAGAACCAGGTTACTTTTATTGCACCAGTCCACCAGAGCCCTCACTTCTTCCCTATAAGCATCTTCACTGTCATCCCGGATAAGACCCACCACTGCCGTGACATCCACGTACTTCACAATATGATTCATAGCAGATTTGGCACAGCAGTCCTGGGTCATCAAGGTGAACAGTAGTGGACTCAGCCCTGTGGGGAATCTGCACTCAAGGAGGTGGAGTTGGAAACTTTTCTTCCAACTCGCGCAAACTGGGGCCTATCAATAAGGAAATCCGGTATCCAATTACATAAAGCAGAATTAAAGGGGAGGAGGAGACCTGTGTTCATGAGGGTCTCCCACGCCCGGACTACTTTGGGCCAAAAACCTCTATTTCAGGAATACTTATTTTATTTATTTATCATCTGCCCATCTCCCTCACAGAGGAACTATCTCCTGATGCGTAAAAGTGGCTTTCCCATCAGAAGCACCTATTAGTATAACCTTTCTGACCTGAAATGAATGTTTCTGCTTTATTTAATAAGACAGAACAAAGATAAAAGAATAACAATGAAAGCACAGTGTGCATCTACAGACATAACATTTTCTGCCACTTTTTCTTCTGAGAGTTGAAAGCAAGGAAGGAGGAGCCTCAACGTTATGGGCTCCTCCTCAGGGGCCTTCCATCAGTTTCTTACAGAGGTGGGAGTCCTGGGGGGGCCTACTCATACACCCCACTCAGGCCTCCAGGAAATGGCGGTTTAGCCATGACTTGACAAGGCCCAGGGAAAGATGCCCCTCAGCCTCTCCCCAGCCCCCCCAAGCCTCTTCACATGGGCACCCAGAGCCTCCAGACAGAGGGAGACGCTGCTTGAGGAGACTCAGGCCTGAATCCCCCCCTCCTTCTGGGTAGCAATTTCTGCACAACCCCCGCAGAGGATTCTTGTGGGATGTAATGAGGGAGCCAGCCTCGGGAAGCCAGCCTGAGCTTTTAGGGAAAAGGCAGGAGACAAGCGCAATCAACAAAAAGAGCTTGGATTGTTCTTGTCCTCCAGCTGAGACTTCTGCAGTCAAAGCCACTTCAGCAAGCAGCTCCTCCCTTATCTCCCTCCATCTGCCACACAGGAACAGCTTTTCCACAGCTTTACTGGTGTCGCCCTTCCTTGGTCGCTTCTCACTCTGATGGGCCTGAAAAGGACCTGGAAGCGGCCTCTGAACTGGATCCTGTCCATCCCAGAGAGACACTGCTAGGCCATCCTCATTTCCCCACTGCCAGCCACCCCTTATTCAAGGCAGCCGGGCCAGGCCCCGAGCAAGAAAGGAGACCAAACGCCACCAAGGGGGCAGAGGCAGCTGCATCACCAATTTTTGCAGGGAAAACTCTGAAAATCCTCTTGCTCCAATGTCAGCTGCCACCTAGTTTGGAGGGTTTTATGGCAGAATCCAGCAACATCCCAGGACGAGAGAGTCTGAGGAGGCACGTCAAGGGACTCCGTATGCTGGAGAAATTTTGCTCTATGTGAAATGCATCCGGAATCCCAATCGCTGCCGCAAGACAAATAAGGTATCGTTTATTTATACCTAAAGCAGATAGCAGAGCAGTGAATTCTGCTCTGAGCCGACTTGAGTTAAAGCTCTCCTCCAGGCTGGAAACTGTGACAGAAACTCACAGGTCTGAGTAGGGAAGATCAAGTCCTATGGTCAAGATTGACCTAACTTCCTTTCTGTGTCCAGCACGTGTCCTGCCAGTCCCTGTTCGCCCCCTCCCCAAAGCAGTGCAGCTTCTCAAATAGACATCCCTCCATCCAGCACTGAAATTACTCCCTCATGGGCAGAGATTTAGGTAAAGAAAATGAGAGAAATCTTTGTTTTCACCTGTGGTTTATTTGTTTGTGATTCTATCCCACAAACAACCGAGAGCTTGATACGGATCAGGTGCTATGCACAGAGCTGCCCCCTTGTACAAAAACATTATCAATTTATTTTCATGTTGCTAAAAATAAAAGTACCAAATCTGCCTCCAACAAAGAATCTTGCCCAACCGTCTCTCAAGTGCACTGCAACAGCGGCTGAAAACCAAGCCCATCGCAGATCTGGCACTGGAGCAATGAGCAATGGCTCAGCAAGTGAGCGGGACCCGTGCAAATGAGAACCATCCCCCACATCTGCCCAAGGAGAGGGTCCTGCTGACCCCAGTTGCTTTTGGTCTACTTTAGCAGCAGCCTTAACAGGGACCCCACTTCCAGCAAAGACTTTCCCCCTCTTGGCACATTTTTCATCTTGGCATTTTCCTCGAGAGAAGGGACGGCCAACGCCGTTCTCTGACCGAAGGACCATGCTAAGGTAAGAGCTGCCTGCTGGTGGCTTCCCCGTCAAAGGAGTGAGGCTGCATAAAAAGAGGTGAAAGGGAGAAACTAAAATCTAATTAAAATAATTCATTAGCGTAATGAATTCATTATACAGCTGATGGATTTTCATACACACACATGAACTTAAAACGAGTGCCTTCTCTTATAAATCTCCCAAGTTCAGAATTACTGGAGCAACCGAACAGTACCTTGATTGGACCATGTGACTGACTGACTGAGAAAGGGGGGAAACTTTACTTTTAATTAGGTGAAAACTGCGGGAACCTTTAGAGTCAATTTTCACCAGTCCGTACCAATATGATATATCCAATTAAACTGTTCTTTAAGGAAACTACCTGCCTTGGAGTTCTGTTTGCTATGTTACTTGGAACCATGACACATATTTTCCCTGCTTCTATGGCCCAAGATTTCCTTTGCCCTGGAAGTGAAGTTAATATTCTCATCCTCAATTTCCCTTACCAAGCATTTTCTAAAGAGTTTCAAATGTGCGTATCCCTCACAGCACATCCTGGGCTCCACTGGGTTCCATCTTCACAGATGTCTGCAGCTTGAACAATTACTTACACGCACTTTCTCTTTTGCTAGCAACTATTTACATTTTTTAAAAAGCAGGATAAAAGTATGTAATAATTTAATGCAACTACGTCTACCATTGTGAATGGAAGCCACAGCACATCCTCCTTCCCCAGGTTCCATTAAGCACAAGGTGCGTTTTTCATCTGCAAATGAAGTGCCTATATACTCGAGTATAAGCCGACCCGAATATAAGCCGAGGCCCCTAATTTTACCACAAAAACCTGGGAAAATTTATTGACTCGAGTATAAGCCGGGGGTGGGAAATGCAGCGGCCACTGGTAAATTTCAAAATAAAAAAAGACCGGTCAAAAGTGCGAGGACCTGTCAGAAATCACTTTTTTCAGCCCTCTGGGTAGTCCTTTTGTGCATATGGACTACTCAGAGGGCTGAAAAAGTAATTTTTGACTGGTCCTCGCACTTGTGACCAGTCCCCGAACTTACGACTGTCCTCACATTTTACATTTTTGCCCTATCTTATCACCATTTCTCTCTCCCCCTCTTTCTCTCTCCCCCACTCTCTCTCTCATTCTCTTTCTCCCCCCTTTCTCAAAGAGAGAGGTGGTAGGTTTGAGGAGAAAGATTGCTGTACAATAAAAAAAATGAAAGGGAAGAAAACCAACCCCAAACAAATATAAAGATATTAAGATAAAGAATGAATTGTTAAACTTTAAAGAATAAAAGAGAACAAATATGAATAAATAGCAATAATTAGAAACGCACATACAAACATACCATGTATTTTCTTTGAACAAGAGTATTTGGCCGGTTCACAAATTTAGACAGTGTTTAGTCATTTCACTTAAATTTACAATTTCTACATTTCCTTTTTGCCATATTTATTCCTCATCTATTTTTTTAAAAACCCAGTATTACCCTTCATCCTCATCTCTAATCTTAATCAAATTCAACTTTTCACTTCTATTCTATATTATATCCCTTCCCGTTGTCATCTATTTTTATATCCATACTCACATTGGTTAATTATGTAATATTACAGTTGTTCAATACAAATTCAACATTTTAATATAAATCAATTAGTTATATAACTATCTTTTTTGTATATTAATCAATATGAACATGAATATTCCAATTATTTCCATGCAATCCAATTTCTTACAAATCCATTAATTATATTTACCAATAATAATAAATCAAATAATTTCCCCCATATATTCTTCCAAACCACAACTTAACCATTTCCACTTTCAACACAATATACAATTAATAGTATCTCAATTATTTCTTTTGTGTTTTAAAATCTTGAACTCTCCTCTTTTGCCATTTGCCATTTGCTATAAATTTCCCATTGTTTGCACCTACCTTTTTTGATGAGGAAAAAGAAAAGAAATCTGCCTTTCCAACATTGCAAGCAAACAGCAAAGCCAACAACCTGCTTTAGTTTTGGTTTTGTTTTCAGCTTGAATTGCACAAGGAGAAAAAAAAATGTGCTCCAGCAGCACTCTTTGCAGCTAGCAAAAGACTCCTGCCCAAAACAGCTGAGAGCAAATCATCTGAGAGTTGGGAGGCTGTTCAAATCAACTTATGGTAATTAACCTATACTGAAGCTGAAAGGGGCTGATTTTTCTATTTTTGCAGACACGGGTCTACTCATTTGTTTTCTTTTAAAAAGGCATTTTTCGTGACTCGAATATAAGCCGAGGAGGGCTTTTTCAGCCTGAAAAACGTGCTGAAAAACTCAGTTTATATTCAAGTATATACGGTAGTTTCTAGTCTTGATCTACATAGCAAGAATTCTGCTCACTTCCGGGTGCACAGCGTGCTACTCTCTCCTCTGTATGAATGCGGAGACCACAAGGCATAAGAACAGGTTGCTTACCTGTAACTCTGGTTCTTTGAGTGGCCATCTGCCATCCCCTTGCCAAGAAAGTTCTGCGAGTAAAAGACCACTGTGTTAGTTCAGAAGCCTGAGATAAAGGGAGGGAACTTCCTCAGACAGATGCAGCTGTTCTACAGCAGCTCCCTGCCCAAAGGCCGTGTTAGGCCCTGAAGGAACTTTCCAATGTCAACACAGGCCAGAAGCCCCTCCAGGGGAATCTGCAGATGACCACTTAAAGAACCATCAGGATCTTCTCTGCATGAAACTTGTGCACCCCATCCTGGGCATGCCTGTGGCTGGCATCCTCAAACTGGAGGGACAGTCACCAATGAAGCGGAATAACCCACTTTCTTTGTGCCTTTTCTAGACCACTCCCTACTCGCCTGATTTCAGTGGGGCTGAGTCAGACAACCGTCATTCACATACTTGGGGTTGAACCCCAACAGGAACCAGGGACAATCCTGCCTCTCTCAGTATATCCCCTTGCAAAGGAAACTGACCGGTTGCTCCTTCCTGCTTCTAGTCAGAAAAATAGACCTACTGCTACAATCAAAATAAGCCAATTCCAAAACGCCTGGCAGGTGCCCAGGGATGCACACCCTTGGATGTTTTATTTCAAACTACTACATACCATGCTCCAGAAATTCTGCCGAACTGTTATGCCAAATATAAGATTTGGGAAGAAAACAAAACCTGAAACGTTTTGCTGGTTTCTGCATTTAGAAGAGCGTCAATTTGGTCTAGTGGTGAAGGCACCAGGCTAACAAGCAGGAGGCCAGGAGTACAAGTCCTGCGTCAGCCATAAAAAGCAACTGGGTGACTTTGGGTCAGTCTCTCTTTTTTGGCCCAACCCACCTCACAGGGTTGTCATGGGGAAAATAAAGAGGAGGAAGTGGCAGAAATGGCATAGGGTCTCCTGCTTGAGCAGGGGATTGGAATAGGTCCCTTCCAACTCTGTTCTGTATTCTGTAAATATTAAGCATGCTTGCCATCTTATTTGTAAAAGTAATGAAGGTGGGATAAAATTAAGTAAAAATAAAAGCAGAAGCCAGAGGGATTTTATGGGGAAAAAAATAGAACAGGGCAAGTGTGGGAACCCCCGAGAAGTTCCCAGGGTGGAATATCCACCTGCCTCTCTGTCCTCCAATTCCTGCAGCACTTTCCTCCCTCTCCTGAGCTGCCACAAAGTCCCAACAGCTCATCTGTAGCCTGCATGACCCTTCCCCAAGGCACTGCCACTGACAGCCTCCCTCCTGCTCTTAACCCCTCCAAAACCAAAGAGCCTCCTTTCAGTCTGGGCATGCACCAAAACATCTAACGTTCACATCTCTATTTGAGTTCAAGTTACTTGAAACTGCCTGCTCTGTGTATAAACGGATTTGTGTGTGGAACCTTTTGCCTTTTCCTACAAGTATTAAGTGGGATCTCCATCCTTCCCTTCCTGTCCTCAAGGTGAGGGCCTGGGGAACAAATTGGTCCATCAACATCACTCCTTCTCCAACTCTTCCCTTCAAGCGAAGAGCCATCCTATGCCTTGGGATGTCCCTTAGGAACGTCCATGGAACATTCCTACCCAGTGCAGGGGAACCACAACTTGTGAGAAATGAGGATGTGGGAGAAATTGCAAGTGGCAGGGAGAGCAGTACAGCCAAAGCTAATAGTCTTTTTCACTGCACTGGCACCCCGGTCCATGCAGAAGCAGATTTGGAACGCCATCCTTTATTATTTCTAGCACTTTTTATGGAGGAAAAACTGCACCCTCTTGCTCAGCATATCCCATTCATCTCAGGCAGATTTATTTCCCAGCGGAAGAGCTCAAACCCTACATCCAAAGGACCGTCAGTTCTCATGGCTACATCCTAAAAGCCAGAGGAAGGTGATGCAGACTTGTTTAAGTACTCTGGGTTATAACACACCCCGCGGATAAACAGCTGGATCACCTGCTAGAAGAAAGAAAGGCAAAGCATCCACTGAGAGCTCACCGTTTTTCCACCAGCACCTTGCAGGCTTTTGCTTGGGCAAATAGTTGGTTTACACGGTTCTCCTCTGTGTCAAAGTGTTTTCTATAAAAAGACTAAAGACAAGGAGCCATGTCAGATGACAAACCCTTCTCTTGGCGGAAAGCCCAGGGAGGGATTGCTAGGCTCTCTAAGGGGAGACCCCTCTGCCTCCCCCAAGGGAACACATGTGGGGCAGCCGTCTTGAATCAAGCCTGCCAACAAAGATCATCTTGGAAGACTTCACAGAAGGCTTTGAGGTATCTTGTGAGCAAAGGGGAAACCTGTCGTTGAGGCAACCCTGGGATTTCTAGTAGATGGCGCCCAGCGTCAGTTGTGCAGCAAATGGCCACGAATGCGTGAGTACCAGTATGCCTCTTAAGAGAGTGCAAGCGTCCCTCCTAGAGCTGCCTTTGTGTCTGGAGCAGCAGCATCCAAACAAGCTACCTGGTTTTTGTAGCCCTTGTCCACGCCCAGCGTCTGGGTGCAGAACAGATGCTTCACCCCAAAGTGACGCATCAGGTACGCCAAGTCAATTGTCCAGATACTTTTGGTCAACTGGAGGTCCCGGACTGCTCTCTGGAAGTCCTCATCATTCAGCAGGTTCAGGTACCTGAGATCAGGTCAAATGGGGTGGGGGGTGGGGAACCAGAGTGGGCATCAGAGGCAAAAGGAGGGGAGAAAAAAAAGCAATTTACAGTTAAAATAACCATTTCCTTCTGGAGACCATGGATTTGCCAGCCATTCTTTCCACGACAAAGCAGATTCCATCGTCATCTTTAGCTCAGACAGAAGTTCAACAGACAGAGGTCAACAGCTGGGCCCGGCTAGAGTGGGGGTCCACACGTAATAAAGCGTGGCACAGGGGCCCTCAGGCTTCGCTCTCGCTTGGAGTCCCAGCCGCAGCGGAGACCAGCAGCTCGGCCCTCCAGAGGCCTCGCTCTGCTCTCCTTTTCGCAGCCTCTGCGACCCCCGCAGCGGACCCTCCACATCGTCCAGGCTTTGTTTGTCTCTCCCGCTCGGGGCTCCAAGGAGGAGAGAAGGGAAGGCAGAACACTCAACAACCCCCCCCCCGCCTATAAGCGAGGACTACGATTCCCAGCAGGCCCCTGACAGCTGGCGGGGGGGCGTCGCAGGGCCTGGCGGGAGGGGCATGCTGGGAGGTGCAGTCCCGTCGGAAGACTCACCGCAGCGCCATCCTGGAGCAGGCCAGCCCGCAGTCCCAGTGGTAGAGCTGCTGCAGCGCCGGCACCTTCAGCTGCACCGCGTCCCCGACGCCCTCGGCCGCCGCGTCGGCAAGGGCAGGCAAGGGCAGGGGGCTCCGGAGCTCGGCCGCTCCTCTCCCGGCCGCGTAAGAGGGCGCCCCAGGCCCGGAGCACCCACCTGAGGGCGGCGGCGCGGCGGCCTCCTCGGCCGGGCTCTTCATGGCGTTGGCGGGGCCGGGCCCGGCCTGGGCGGGGCGTCACGCGCGCGGGGCAGGCCGGGAGCGCCGCTCCTCTCCCGGGGAGAGCGGCGCGCCATATTGGCGGCGCGGCAGAGCGGCGCGCGCGCGGGGCAGGCCGGGAGCGCAGTTTCCCCGCGGAGAGCGGCGCGCCATAGAGGCGGCGGGGCAGAGCGGCGCGCGCGCGGGGCAGGCCGGGAACGCCTCTCCTTCCTCCTGCGCCTTTCTCCTCCTCCTCCTCCTCCTCCGGCCGCCATGTCCATCGGGGTGCCGATCAAGGTGCTGCACGAGGCCGAGGGGCACATCGTCACCTGCGAGACGAACACGGGCGAGGTCTACCGCGGGAAGCTCATCGAGGCCGAGGACAACATGAACTGCCAGGCAGGGCGGCGGGCCGGGGTCGCGGGTGGGCCGGGCGGGGGGCCTCGGGGCCGGGCCTAACCGCCGCCTGCCTCCCTCCCCTCAGATGTCCAACATCACGGTGACCTACCGCGACGGGCGCGTGGCGCAGCTGGAGCAGGTCTACATCCGCGGCAGCAAGATCCGCTTCCTGATCCTGCCTGACATGCTGAAGAACGCGCCGATGCTGAAGAGCATGAAGAACAAGAACCAGGGCTCGGGCGCCGGGCGTGGCAAGGCCGCCATCCTCAAGGCGCAGGGTGAGCCTCCGCCGGCCTGGGAGCCGCAGCATCACGCGGGGGGGCGGGGAGAGTCTCCATTGGCCCGGTTATAACGGAGCCCCGTTGTTCGGGTTCGCTCGAGGACAACGGGGCGGCCGGCGGAGAAGAGGCTGACGTGGTGCGTGACGGTGACAGAGGAGCGGCCAGATGCCCTCTCCGCTGCCCCGCTGCAGCTCTTCAAAGGAGCGTCTGGGGGGCGGGGGGGGGAGTTTTCCTTGAACGGGACCTTCTCCGTTTGGCACAAATGACACCTAACATCTAAAACCTCCATGGCGGGCGTTGAGTTTTGGCTGGGGTTAAACACAACCTGGGATCATTTGGTAACTGCCCCAAATCAAATCTCAGATTGTTCAAACTCATCATCATCTGTTGGTGGTGGAGCGGAGGAGGGGCTGGGACCTCTGGCTTGCGAGGGGGGGGGGGAAGAGGAGGAGGAGGGGCTCTGCCTTGAGGGGAGGGAGGAAATTTTGAGAACTGCCCTACCCAGAGGACACAAGTGCGGGAGGTTGGAGAGGGTTCCCGCCTTCAGCCTTCTCTGGACCAGCTTTTGCATCCGCCTCCGCCTCCCTTTCCCTCATCCTGCCTCACCATTAAGGGCTGCAAATGGAACTCCAGAAGTGGAGAGGTGCTGTAGGGCAGAAAGAGATTTGTGTTGCCTATTGTGGAGTTCACTATTTGAGAATAGTGAATAGGCTTTTGTTTTATTACCTTTAAAATATCACAAGCAACTAATTCTACCTGTTGCTTTCTCACTTCTTTTTAGAGGTGCTTCTCGGAAACATCTGTGCACTCAGACAGGCAAGTTTGTCCTTTGCTGATGATTTGTGTGTTCTGTTTTCCTCAGTGGCTGCAAGAGGAAGGGGACGAGGAATGGGACGTGGCAACATTTTCCAGAAGCGGCGGTAACTTGGGATCAAACCCTGCTTTGCTGAAGAGAAAAGTGTGCTAATTGTACTTGTGTGTACTTTAATAAATATGTTTTTTACAAAATAGGAAGAGAACATCTGTGTGTCATTGACTTAACTGTGGTATAGATTGGCTGCTTGCAGTAGCTTACAGTACATGACTCAGGAGCTGTTTTTTAAAAAATAAAAAGGAATTAATTAAACTAAAATTAGTCATCTGCCTTTTAGGTGATATTAATAAGATAATCTTTCAGGGTAGCTTTCCTATGTGAGGTTTAATAAATATGTTGTTAGCAGTATTAAAAGAACGGCCACGAGCTTTAAAATGTCCTGTTTGATTTTTAAAATAATTTATTGTACTTTCGATTAATCAGTAAACCCAGGTCTCTGGGTAATGCATAAAATGAAAACAGACAGGTCCATAAAATCTAAATCATGGTAAGGTATAAGACCTCTTATTTAGTATTTCCTTAATTCAAGTTTTTTTTTCTTCCAATAATTGCGAAATGCAGAATAAAACTTTAAAAGGTTTATCTAGCAAGTATCTTTGTGTTCACTTGTATGTTTCTAAAATTTTAATTATCTTTGAGCATGCAATGGTGGATTGGAGAGATAAGTAGAGGATGAAGTGCTTGGTTTGTTCTTTGAGGTTATAAAAACCTTTTAGACCAGAATTGGGAATTTCATATTGCATATTGAGAAAAGAAAGTTTGCTTTCCTCTGATTGAAGATGACCGGTGCTCCTGCCTGCTCAATTCATTTTGACCATCTTTCCTCTGCTGCCTGCAGGTCTCTCAACCAGAGAGCCTCTTAACTGGGAAGCTGCAAGTCTTACAAGCAGAACTCTTAGCTTTGGTTATAACAGAATAACAGAGCTGGAAGGGACCTTGGAGGTCTTCTAGTCCAACTCCCTGTTCAGGCAGGAAGCCCTATACCATTTCAGACAAATGGTTATCCAATCTCTTCTTAAATTATTATCAGAGACTTCTAATAAGCCTTTCAAGTGTTCAAGAGTGGCTGCCCAAGGCTTAGAGGATTGCATTTTCGAGGGAGGAGGGGGAGAATTTATTTGCATCTTGGAAGTTTTTTTATCCACAGGATCTGAGTTCCAAAAGGGGGCTTGTGTGGAAAGAACTCCAAAGGTGAATCGAAACCACCCAGGATGATTCGAAGCTGGGTGCTTCGAATCATCATCCCATGGCTCAAGTTCTCTGGGAGTTCTTATTGTCTTAAAAGATTCTTCAGAGTATCCCGTTCTCTTTCCTAGTCTGAGCCACAGATGTTAAGCCCTGATGGAGTGATGCCTTCTGCAAACCCACTCGTGTCTAACTGGCTGTTCTGCTGTGGCTTAGGTGTCATCACTTTTGTATGCCCCAAATTGATTGGGGGGGAGGGGGACTTTTTTTTCTACTATTAAATGGAGGAGAGCCAATTTCTCCTTTCTCCATGAAGGAATATCGCAAGGGATGTTAAATCCAAGCATCCTTGTACTGGATGGATGAGAAAAGCACTGCAGCTCCCCTGGCACCAAGGCACTGTTGAAAATGTGCACATTCTTCCTTTTGAGAGACATGGTGTCAAAAGAAGGGAAACCCCCATTATGAAGAAACAGGTTGGGAACATTTCAATAGGAGTTTCTAGAGAGAAGGAGGCTTCTGCAACTCTGCCAAATAATTGCCCAACAAAGTGTTGAGCAATGATTTCATCCTTTCCAGGAAAGTCATTTACTATCACAAACCACACACCACGAGGTATTTCTGCTGAACTGGGCTTGCCCAGGTTACTGTTTCCTCCTGGGCATAAGGCAGAGTTATCATCTCAGCCTAACAGAGCAGAAAGCACAGAGGCGTTTGAATGCAGACGTCCATGAAGAGCAGAAACACTAGGGGGGAAGGGGATGCTCCAAACACCTGCGCAACCCACATCCAGCTGCCCTCAAGTTCTTGCAGTGCCATCGGTCACATGTCTGGGCTGCAGACACCGGCATGCCTCGCATTCCGCCACCCTTTGTTCAGAGGAGAGGAGGGGGAGGAGGCGAGTTGTGCCATCCCGGTGCCGTCTCGGCCTCCATTCAGTCTTTCCACGCCATTCTCACAGGGCACTCTGGGCCTGTGGACCCAGCATAGCTGGGAAAGGATGGGCCCAGGGCTTGCTTGCTCCGTGCGCCTCCCCACAACAGCAGCCCACCTCCTGCATCTCCGGATGGTCTCCTTTTGCGGGCATCATGGTAAGTGACCAGCCTGATTTGGTGCATGTCAGAAAGCCCAACTAGGAGGAAGAGGACGGGGTAAGGGGAGCAAGTCAGAAAGGTTAGGAAGGGCTCAAGGAAGTGGGCAGGTGAGGCCTGGTGCGGCATCTCTTCCATCAGAGCTTCTACAGCGGTGGTTTCAGTCTTCCAGAGGACACCTCCATGTCCAGTCACCTTTCACACGACTGCTGGTGGAAGCGGTGCTTGGCCACTGGTGGGATTCCCTCTTCCCCTTGCAAATCTTCCTCCTCCTCCAGCAGGCTGGTCTCAGGCCCACTGGATGCCTCAGAAGTGCAGTCCAAGGATTCATAAATGGTGGGCAGCGTGGTCTGCTGGCTGAGCCGCTTCCGTAGGCCAACGAGCAGAGGCTGCGGCATGGAGGAGACGTCCACATTGTTGCCCAGATCGATCCAGGCTAAGGAGGGGAACTTGGCCAGGTCCTTCATGGCATCGGTGAGGTCCTTCACAGTGGCTCGGGTCAAGTGGTTCCCATTAAGGGAGAGATGGGTGAGGTTGGGCAGCGACCGCAGGAAAGGCATCAGGAAGCGCATTGCCTCATCCTTCAGGTCGGTGAAACTCAGGTCGACAGTGAGAAGGTGGTCCCCGCTGTCCTGCAAGTAGCTGGCCAGATGCTGGATGTCGTATGTGGAGAGAGGGACTCCGGAGAGATGGATGGCTTCTTGGCTGAGCTTCTTCTGCAGGCTACTCTTCAGACTAAAGAAGAAGGAAAAGAGAAGCAAGGGGCTTCAGAAGGAAGGGCTACTCCCTTTAGAAAAGTGGGTGTGTGCAGAGGGGGACAATACACAATGGACCACAAATGCTGCAGCTGGCCTGCTTGTGTTGAATTTGTGTTTGCATGACGGCATTGCCATAGGCCAGTCTAAGTCTGCCATCACCATGGTTTGCTACAGGATGAGCCAGGTATTTTGGCCAAGCCATCCCTCTCCATTGGTAGATGCTCATCAGTCAAGGAGTTTGAGTAACTTTTGTGCGGAGGTCCTCCGGCCCAAGATTGGAGAGGGGGAGGGGATTATAGCATTAGACACAAAATAAGTGCTTGCAACTGGATCCAGTTTCCCGTCCTCCTGCCCAGGTGGGAGAGCTGTGTGCTGCATTTGCTCTGTGTTCTGGCTGCCTGGGAATGGCCCTGGGGGCTTGCCTTGGCCAAAGAAGGGCAGAATGACATGCGGGGAGAGGGGAGCTGAGCTGTTGTCTTTGCAACAGTAAAGTCAGTAACCATGGTTCTTGAAATAGGAAGAAGGGGTGTTCAAAGCCACTGCATGTATGAATCCTTGCAAGGAGCAAGGATTCTAAAGAAGCCAGCTTCACACAATTTGTGATTCAGTGTGTTGTGGGTGGAAATCCAGGCCTTGTGTGAACTAGACTATTGCATTATGTCATATTATGATATGTTTGAAAGGCCGCTTGTTTTGTTACTTTGGATTTCATCTATTGTGGGAATTGAGCACATGTCACACCCTCTAAGACTGGTGTTCTCCTGGCTCCTGCAACCACCAACCAAGGATTTCTGTAGCCCACCATTCCTGCTCACCTGCTGTGGGATTTGCGATGGCGCAGCCCAGATCGATGCCATTTAGAATGTGGACTCAAGTGGTAGATCAGTTGTCGGCAGATCCGGTCGGAGGATTTCCATGGATCGTATTCCTGAAAGCAGGGAAGTGGCAGCCTTCGGCAGGGGCCCTCTCAGTTTGCAGAAATGACAGCCCCACATTGGCATCCTTTCCTCACACCCTGAACTCTGCCATTGAGGGCTCTCTGGGCCCTGGAAGATGCCCAACCTGCAAGCTCAGCCCCCAGCCAGCTGCTTTCCCTTTCCAAAGGCTTGGGTGAATATCAGCCAGGAATCAAAGGACTCCATGCAACCATTGGGGGCCATGCCAATCATCCCTTGCAGGGGGCCCTGTGAGATCAGAGACCTTTGCCAGGAGGGCAGATGGGGGAAGGGCTGAGGGGACCCCAAGATATGGAGCTGCTTTCCCGTCTCTCCAGCTGCAATCGGCAGTCCCAGCCCCCCAGGCAGCATCAGGACATGTCCCCGCACCCCCGCTGGCTCTTCTCCACAGGAAGGGGACACCAGAGCACAGTGTGTGTGTGTGTGTGTGTGTGTGTGTGGCAAAGAAAGGAAGGGCAAGGGACAGAAAGCAGCCGGGGGTCTCCTGCTAGTCCAGAGGGGAATCCACCCAGCCCTTGGCCAGAAGTGAAAGCACAGCTGGCAGAAGCAGATCCTACTGGACAAGCTGGCTCAGGAGAGCCATGAGCAAAGGTCACCACCCATGGAGCCTCCCTCTTCTATTCCTAAATAGCAGCTGGGAAAGAGAAAGCAAACCGGCCGTCTCCAAAGGCTTTCCATTGGTTCCCCCCCTCCCCAATGCAACGTAGGACAATTCCATGTGTCCCTGATGTTTTGAAGCACAGACTCCAAAGCCAAAATCTGGGATAAGGAAGACAATGGCTGCAGTATCCAGGGAGGAGGGGCAAGGGGGGGGGCTCTAGGCTAGCTACCTCGCCCTTCCCTTTTTCTCTTAATGCCTGGAAGAGGCGGGAGGGGAAGGGGGAGAATCAGGATCTTTGCTGAAAAGCAACAAAGATTGTGTGGCTGAAAATACAGACAGGAGAGCCACATCAGCTCTGCTCTTGTTCAACAACAAGCCCTGGACTTCTTCAAGAACTGGTTGTGCATAAGAAATAAATCCACACAGTGTGGGATCTCCCTAGCTATCCAAGAATTCCAGCTTTCAGGAGGGCTTGATTCTACTGGATCATTTTCGTTCTTCGTTCTTCCACCTAGGCCCGTGATGGCGAACCTATGGCACGGGTGCCAAAGGTGGCACGCGGAGCCATATTGGTGGGCACATGAGTGTTGCCCTAGCTCAGCTCCAGTGCACACGCGTGCACCAGCCAACTGATTTTCAGGCCTTCCAGTCCCACTGGAAGTCGGAAAATGGGCCGTTTCAGACCTCCGGAGGGCCTCCAGGGGGGATGGGGAAGGCTGTTTTTGCCCTCCTCAGGCTCCTAGAAAGCTTCTGGAGCCTGGGGAGGGTGGGAAATGGGCCTACCAGGCCGCCTGTGCCAAAAGCAGGGGGAAGTGTGGGGGGGTCACATGCGCATGCGCGGGAGAGCGGGGCGCATTGAATTATGGATGTGGGCACCCGCACCCACGACCCCCCCATGCTCCTCCCACTTTTGGCACGCGATGGCAAAAAGGTTAGCCATCACTGACCTAGGCTCTGCTCAGAAATCCAGAGATCTCAAGCCAAATTTTGGCACCCCTAACTACAATAGGACTTTTGTACCTCTTAAAAGAAGAGCAGAGTAATCTGAATGTTTTTAAATCTAAAAAAATCTAGCAAGTGTCTCTACTGAAGGCCAGCCTAAAAGCCTCTCCTTTTCATCTGCCAGCCTGTCCTGCCTCTGCCCCTCTTTCATCCAGTGCAGGAACACTAAGCAGGGATAGAAAAGCCGGTATTTTCCTGCTGCAAAGCTGGGATTCCGGCTGGGGCTTCCGCGCTGAGATGACTGGCTCACTGCAGAGGATGCTCTTTTGGAGAGGGGACCCTGTGAGGTCTCTCCAGAGGGGGACTTGGGAAGACTTGGATAATCTTGGGAGGCAGGGCCACCTGACAAGATGCCCACTCGAGGTTACCCAACGCTCCAACTCAGGACAAAGAAGGCTGGGGGTCCGGGCAAGGGTGACCAAGGGCCTTCTTTGCTCCGCTGCTGGGAAGCTCCTCCAATCTTTCCTACCTGAAATCTCCCCTCCCTCAACTGAACTCAGAACCAGGGAGAGGAAGATGAGCCTCAAGGCAGAGCAAGGAGAGGTGCAGTGTGAAACGGCCCCTTTCCTCACATGCACACCCAACCGGGGCAATGTTGGCCTGACGCTGCAACCTGCTTCTCTCCTTCTTCCCAAGGCAGGAGGACCTGGGGTGTCTGAGGCATGGAGTTCCTCGGCCAGGCCAGAATGGGATGGGATGGGGAGACCTCACGTGCCCTGTACTCTGGTGAGGAGGAAGATGAGGTCTTGTACAGAGCTGGAAAGGAACTGGCCCATTTACTGCAGCCATCAGGCATTTCTACCACCCGCTTTTCTGGAAGCAGCTCCCAGGCCATTCCAAAGCTTTTCTGGAGAAGGTGCCAGCAGGGTTCCCCACCCAGAGTTCTAAGTGCTGATGGTGCATTAGGGTATGTGCTCCTCCCAAGGGGCCTGGCGGCGCTCACCTTTTTGGGGCACTGCAGGTCTCTGGCCAGGCTCATCAGGAGGTCGTGGGAGATGGGATCCACCAGGTTGAGGAAGGTGGCCTTCTTGTAGAGCACATCATTGAGGAATGTCCCCTCCAGGCCAAGGTCCTACGAGAAAGAGCGAAAGTGGCTAAGAACTGGGGGGCACTGGACAGGGAACCCCACCCATACCACTGGCCAGCAAGCAAGGCAGGCCTCTGGAGGGTGAGGCAGGGGTGAAATCCAACCAGTTGGGACAGGTTCAGGCGAGCTGGTAGCAGACATTTGGCCTGGGTCACTGAACCGGTAGCAACCGCTGGCTGGCAATGCCCCCAAACCGGTCCCCCGGTCGCCACTCGCTCGCCCAGTCTCTGTTATGCAGCCTGCCTGCCCAAAGTGCTGCACCCCAACTGAGTGGCCCTGATCTGCCTGCCAGGTAAGCCTGCGAGTCGCAGCCTAGCTAGCTGCCCCTGCCCCTGCCCCACCCATCCCAACCTGCCACCCCTACTCCCTTCCCCACAGACCGCAGCCTCCCTGCCTTGCACACGGCCTTCCCAGCGACCCCGTGGCCGGCTTGCAAAGGCAGGCAAGCGGAAGGCCACGTGGAAGGGAGGCAAGCATGTAGGAGCTGCGGGCCATGGGGAACTAGCAGCCTACTCCCTTCCCCGCAGCCCTGCTATGCTTGCTTGCCTTCCACATGGCCTTCCCGGCGGTTCCCCACGCCTCCTTGCCTTCTGAGGCCCTTGATGGAAAGGCAGACACTGCGCTGGGGCTAAGAGGGGCGGCGGTGCTCCGGGAGGGCAGGCAGATGCCCCGGGGCTGCTGCACATGCACCCATCCGTTTCTGCAAAGGCAGAGGCCACCCCCTGCAGGGCGATCCAAAGAGGGAAGGGGGATGCTGCAGAAAAGGCCGCCTTCCACCTGGACCTGCGTGCCTCCCATGCTGGTTCTTCGGGGCTTGGGGCTCCAAAGCAACCCACTGGCTTCCCATCTGGCCACCTGCCTGCAGATCTCTTTGCAGATCGGCTCGGCCGACCACTGGCACTCAGCCTGCGGAGTCTGGCGCTCCGGGGGAAGGAGCGAGAGGTGCGGAAGCTGCCGGTGGGCAGCAACCCCCCACACAGGGAGAGGGCCAGGCCTGCTGTGCCACAGTGGAGCCCGAAGCGCTTTCCCTTTGGCCTGGGTGGTGGCGCTTACACAAGTAGGCCAGTGCGGGTAGCCCTTCATCTTGGCGAAGACCAGGTCACCACACTTGTAGTTGTGTGTCCAGCCAGTGCAGGACATGGCACTGGCGGAGAGGCTGATGCAGCCCCCGCCAAGGCCACCTGCCCTCCCGAAGCATCACCGCCACCATTCACTTTTGTTTTGCGGTGGTGCTTCGGGAGGGCAGGCAGACCTGTGCAGCCAGGCGGGGAGGGAGGGTGGTGAGAGGAGCAGCAGCAGCCCCTTCCAAGCATAGTGCAAGAAGGCGGCCCCGGCGCACCTGTTGCTGGGGAGTCCCGGTGATCGCTAGCCAGGACTCTGCAGGCCAAGCTCCCGGAGTGGTGCCAGCGGTCAGCCGGGCCGATCTGCAAAGAGAGCAGGCAGGTGGCCGGGTGGGAAGCCAGTGGGTTGCTTCAGAGCCCCAAGCCCCATGGAGCTGGCACAGGAGGCACATGGGCCCGAGTGGAAGGCGGCCTTTTCTGTAGCATTCCCTTCCCCTCTTTGGATTGCCCTGCGGGGGGGGGGCACTCTGCCTTTGCAGAAATGGGGCGGGCGGTTTCAGGGGGGAAGATGTGTGGCCCTCTGGGATGGAGAATGGAGCAAGAGAAGGCTCCGAGATTCACTTGGGCAGTCAAGCCAGATGGTGGAGGGAAACTCAAAGCGTTGGGGGCTTCAGAAGGGCAGAATGTGCTTCAGAATTTGCAGTTCCTGGCTCTAACAGTGAGTGACATGAGTAACCACCAAGCCACGCCCACAGAATCGGTAGGGACAATTTTTGGATTTCACCATTGGGGTGAGGATGCAGATCTCGTCATCCAGATGTGGGGTAGCCCCAGAGGCTGGAAAGATGGCATCCTTGCAGCTGCAGCCCCTAAAACTCTTTCAGATTCTCCATCAGATCCTGGCCACAGTTCTTGAGGCAGCTGAACCAACTGAATTTTTTGATGGAAAAAAGGTCTGAGAGCAGCTGCCTCCCACCCCCATCAGGGCTTGCTAGGCAAAGCTGCTTCCTCCAGCATTTCTTCAAATCCCGGAATGCGAGTGGGTGGGGACTCATCCACCCTTCCTGCTCTCTGGACCAGGGCAACACTTTCTTCTACTAAGAAGCAGAAAGGCAAACTCACTGCACCCACAACTGACAGTGTCAAAGCAACTGACTGGGCAACACAATCGCCCTCCAGCAGTCACACAAAGCCTGGTCTGCCCCATGGAAGTGGGCCTGGAAAGACTGGACCACCAACCCGACAGGGCTCTTTTGCTTGCCACTGCCCCGGGCATCCTCTTGCAGGAGAGGATAGGATAGGAGAGCCTCTGGGCCCATATCTGCCACATTTCTGCCTCTATGTTAGAGGACTCTTTTGGTGTTGGGGTGGAGGAGATCCTGAAATGTCAGCTAGTACAAAATCTTGCAAGTGTGTGTGATTGGACCCCACACACCCATGTCTGTATCAGTCGTTCCCCTCTGGGAGGAGGTTTTGAAGTATTTATAGCAGGATTACTAGGTTCTGTAACAGCTTTGTTCCTTATGCCATTCCTCTGTAAATTTGCAGGATTCTTCCTCCCCCACCCCCCTACATATATACATTGGAACTAGACTGTGATGTTTCATCTGTCATAGATGTGTGTGCATGTGGGAATATGCATAATGGTTATCTTTTGAGAGCGGAACCTAATGAGATTTCATTTTAATGTATGCTGATTAGTGTACATTGAAAGTGACAATAAAATTCTGTTCTATTGCACTGCATTCCATTCCTCTTTGTCTGACACTCCTTTGGAGGCAGCCCGCCCCCACCGAGTTGGAGGCGCTTCCGACGGCCGCGCTCCCGCTGCCCCGCCTCCCCCAGGCCGAAGCGGCCCGCCGTCGGGCGAAGAAGCCGAGCGCCACGGCCGCGCTTTCTCCCCCATCCCCGCGGCCGGCCAGGGCTTCAGCGGCGCCGTTTCCATCCCGCCGGCCCGACCGACAGCCGCGCTCGGAGCGGAGCGTCTGGCCACCTCGGGCGCTTCGCCGAGCCGCGGCCGCCCAGCTGGCTCTGCCGGAGAGGCGCCTCCCCCCCGGGACTCGGACTCGCGGCTGCCTCGACCCCACAGGAAACAAAAGGCGCGGCGCGCATCCCCGGCGCCGGACCGGTCTCGCCTCCCTCCCGCCTGGGGCGCCGCTGGGCCTGGCTCACCTTCCGCAGCAGCCGCAGGAGCTGCATGGCCCGCTCGTGATGGTGCTCGCGGAGGGCGGCCTGGATCTCGCGCAGCCAGCGCACCCGCCGCACGTAGGGCGCCGCCGGGCGGCTCTTGCGCAGCCCCGCCGGCCGCTTCTCCGAGCCCCGCAGCAACGAAGCCAGCCGGCAGTCCGGGCCGAGGCGGCGCGGCGGCTCCTCCGGGCGGCTCCTGCCGCGGAGGGGCTCCTTGGAGCGGCCGAGGACGCCCGTCGCCTCCGCGCCGCTCTGCCGGCTCAGCCGGGAGCCCATCGCCGCCCGCCCCACCGCCCGAGGCGCTTAGTCCGTCGCGCCGGGAAGCTGGCGGGGCTCGGGCGGCGCAATGCAGCGGGCGGAGCCCCCCTGCAGCCCTCCGCTCGCGGGACGCGGCTCTGTTTTGGCGGGCACGTGCCCGCGGCGCGCAGCCGGGGAGGAGCCGATCCTCGGCCGCCTCTGTGGTCCGGGGGACGCGGCCCGCTCCTCCGCGCCAGCGGCTGGGCGCCCCGGAAACTTCGCGTAGGCTGCCCGGTCTCCGCCGAGCCCCCCGTGGTCCTCCTGGGGCCCCTCAGAAGCCAAGAAGGCGGGCCTGGGTCGGAGCGCCCCGCCTGCTCCGCTGGCCAGCAACAGGGGTCGGTCTGGGACCCGCCACGGCTTAGGCCAGCTCGCTTTCCGGTGGGGCCGTTGGGGTTGGAGGCGCAGAGCCAGGCTCCCCTGCGCCCCGCTTGCACTTGATAGGTGCAATGGAAGACTTGGGGGTTGGAAGAGTCTCCGATGTGAAAAAGAAAAAGAAGTCGGTTTTGGTTTGATATCAGGAAAACTGTCACGGAGCCACGTGAGCCGTTTAAACAGGCTGTGTGGTGCACCCGTGGGAGACGCTGGATTCCTGGTTCTGGCAGGGTTGGACTTAATGATCTCGAAGGTCCCTCCCATCTCTTACATTGCACTGACTTCTTTTGCTCAGTTTGCTTGGCCTAAGTTTACCCATGCTATAACCCAGTGATGGCTAACCTTTTTGCCATCGCGTGCCAAAAGCGGGAGGAGCGCGGTGGGGTCACACGCACACGTGCCCACACCCATAATTCTATGCACCCTGCCCCCCCCCTTGTGCTCCCCCTGCTTTTGGCACGTGATGGCCCGGTGGTCCTGGTAGGCCCCTTTTTTTGCTCTCCCCAGGCTCCAGAGCCTTTCTAGGAGCCTGGGGAGGGCAAAAACGGCCTTCCCCACCCCCCAGAGGCCTTCTGGAGGCTGGAAACAGTGTGTTTCCTGGCTTCTGGTGGGCCCAGAAGGCCCAAAAATCAGTTGGCTGGTGCATGTATGCGTCCCGGAGCTAAGCTCGCATGCCCACCAATATGGCTCCGCATGCCACCTGTGGCACCCGTGCCATAGGTTCGCCATCACGGCTATAACCTGTCCTGGCAGAGTGGTCCACGTCCTTTTCCCTTTCTTCAGCACCATGGGAGGGGGGCTCTTGTTCCACGTCTCTGAGCTCCTGGGATAAAGATGCCCCCTCTGTTTTGCCCACTGTAAGTTAGGGAGTGGCCAGTCAGATCATCTGGAGCATATCAGCTGTGTGCTTAAGGGTGCCATACCATAGGTTTGAATGGTGTGTATAAATGTCATAAAATTTCCATTCTGCCTTTCTAGGCAGTAGACTAGAATGCCTTAAGATAATTAAGTGGAAGACCAACACACAAGGGAATTACGCCAAGAAAGAAAATCCTCCATATTCTAGGAAAAACACTTTGGGAATTTGAGCTGGCCAAAACAGTGCTGCAGCCCCAATTTTCACCCTGCAGCAGAAGTCTGTGCTTCCCAACCCATCTGAGAACCCCTCCCCCCATGGTTGCCCATCACATAATTGGATGTCAGCAAAGAGTGAACTCAGGGCTGAGATGCAGCAGGGGCCTCATTAGCTGTGGGTTGTGGGACCAGCATCATGTGGGGACTGTCTTGAGCCCCCTGCCCAGAGAGTGGTGGAATCAGCCAGGGGGCTTTGGAGCAGATCCTTCACCAAGGCCGGGGAAGGGTGAAGCAGGATTCTTGGAAGCGGGTGGTTAAGTGAGTTGAGCAGCTGTGCGATCGCTTTCATCCTTTGTGGCCATTGGCAAAATGTGATTTCATGTTGCAACTGCCTTCTCAAGAGTGCCAGCCGCTCAGGATTTAGCCAGGGCACAGAGGTGCCAGGCAAGCGCCCATTTAATTCCACTGGTCTCCTCCTTCAGGTGGGAAATGTTGGGTTGGCCTGGATTGCTTTTCTTTATGTCAGAAGCAATTTGGGCCAATTCTGGGCTATCCTTCACCTTATCAAGCACTGACTTCTTACCTGCAGAGGCTTCTTCCATCCCTGCCTGAGGGTAGTTCTACTGGTACCCGGAGGTCCCAGTGCAGGTAGGTTCAAAGCCCAGCAGAAGGAGAGAGAGGGTCACTTCCTGGTCTGGAACCAGGGAGCTGACTCCCTGCTGGCTGGGCTGCTTCAGCCAGGGAAGAAGGGCATCACCAAAAGAGCAGGAAGACAGCCAGGGGTGAAATGCTCCTGGTTCAGACCGGATCGCCTGATCCGGTAGCGATGGAGGCGGGTGGTTCGGAGAACCGATAGCAAAAATCCCTGCCCACCCCCCATGCTCACCTGAGCCGTGCGATCATCAGAGGCTTTTTTTTAACTTTTAAAAGCATTTTTTCTACAACCTCTTCAGCAGAAAAAATGCTTTTAAAAGTAAAAAAAAAAGCCTCTGGTGATCACACACCTCAGCTGGGATCATCAAAGGCTTTTAAAAGAAAAAAACCCTTTTTTTCTTTTAAATGCCTCTGACGATCCAAGCTGAGTTGCCTGATCGTCAGAGGCATTTAAAAGAAAAAAAGTCTCTGCCGATCAGGCAACTCAGCTGGGATCATCAGAGCCTTTTGAAAGCATATTTTTACAAATGGAAAAAATGGTTTTAAAAGTAAAAAAAAAAAAGCCACGCCCACCCAGTCACATTACCCCCACTACCACCAAGCCACGCCCATAGGACCGGTACTAACAAATTTTAGATTTCACCACTGAAGACAGCCCCGTCCTGGGTCAGCTCAAATGGGGACATAAAGCCAGAGACTCAGTTTGGGAGACGGCATCTGTCAAGGGCCGTTGTCCAGCTTAGTCAGGCGTGCTCCCCCCTCCCCCCTCCCCCGTGAACTGGCTGGCATTCTAGTGGCCCTTGATAAGTTGTTGAGATGTCCTTCTGAGCCAACTGATCGTGAACTCACTCTCTTCCCAACCATTGCCCTGGAGTGAAGGTGGTGCACTGGAGCAGAGCCCGGTCCCATTGTAGGCTTCCCCTGGGAGCCCTGGGCTGGGTGTCCGGGTGGCACCCTGGAGAGATCAAAGAAAAAAGCCATTTGGCCAGAGTGGACTTTTACCGCATGAAAGGAAGGCCATGCCTGCATAGCAAATGGAGAGAGAAATTAGTCACCTATCAACTCTTGGTGCTCACAAGAAGCTTTCATTGGAATGGAATAGAATTCTTTATTGGCCAAGTGTGAGTGGACACACAAGGAATTTGTCTTGGTGCATACGCTTTCAGTGTACATAAAAGAAAAGATACGTTCATCAAGAATCATAAGGTACAACACTTAATGATAGTCATTAAGCAATCATATTAAGCAGTCACAAATAAGCAATCAGGAAACAATATCAATATAAATTGTAAGGATACCAGCAACAAAGTTACAGTCATACAGTCATAAGTGGAAGGAGATGGGTGATGGGAACGATGAGAAGATTAATAGCAATGCAGATTTAGTGAATAGTTTGACAGTGTTGAGGGAATTATTTGTTTAGCAGAGTGATGGCGTTCGGGGGAAAACTTCTTATGTCTAGTTGTTTTGGTGTGCAGTGCTCTATAGTGTCATTTTGAGGGTATGAGCTGAAACAGCTTATGTCCAGGATGCGAGGGGTCTGTGAATATTTTCACAGCTTTCTTTTTGACTCATGCAGTATACAGGTCCTCAATAGAAGGCAGGTTGATAGTAATTGTTTTTTCTGCAGTTCTAATTATCCTCTGAAGTCTGTGTCTGTCGTCTTGGGTTGCAGAGCCAAACCAGACACTTATAGAGATGCAGATGACAGACTCAATAATTCCTCTGAAATGGCTGATGCCTTTTGCCCTTCCTCCCCTTCAATTTCAGCCCTAAGGGCAATGCCGGCTGTGCCCATTGCACGGATGCCCAGCAGGGGCTGTTCTGCCCAGGTAGATCTGCACCCAGCCACTCTTAATGCCAGATGTCAGCAAGCCCTTCCCAGCTCATTCAGCCCATTGACAATGTATTTCAGCAGGGGTCTCATCTTACTGGTTATTATGGGATACCTCAGTTGAGACTGGTACAAGAGGTCCCAAAGGGTTACAGTAACAACAGCCAAAACAAAGTTGTTGATGTTTTGCTTCAGTTGGCCAGAGTCCAACTGGCATTTTGTCTACGGATCAGGCTTCACCTGGTTGCTTGGCGCATCACAACACTCCGCATCGCACAAGGATCTCGCCCATCCTCCCTCCCATTCCAAGCCAACTACCTCATAACGAAGCTGTTGTTGTTTTGGAAACTAGGCGGCTGGAACTTCCCTGACAGACGGTGAGCTGCCATCTTCTCGTTTCTGTCAACACCTGATTGCGGGTTTCCTCTCAACCTTCCACCTCTGTCCCAGTCAGCCTGAACCCAGAGCCTCTCAGACATGGCTGGTCCCTGCTTTGGATGGCAGAACATTTGAAAACCTCCCAGTGCAGCCCTCGGGAGAGCGAGCGGCCCACTGGTGGGATGAAGTCTGACTTTGGATTTTATCCGAGCCAAGAATAAAGTTGCTATTTGACCATCAATCAGTGTAGACACTCTTAGATGAAGACTTTACATATATGTGAAGAAGTTTCATTTGCCAAATGTCTCTCGTGGACGCCCCTCCCCATTTTGAGTCCGTGAAGTCCAGCACCAGCCGGCTCTTTGGCGCTTCTTTGAGGGTGCTTTGAAGGGGCGTCTGGCGAGTGGCGTAGTTTCGGGAGATGCAGTATCTGACCAGAAGAAGCCCTCTCAGACTGCCCCATGGCTGACCCCCTTTCCAGTCGCCACAGTTCTTGACTTCCCTCCACAAAGCTCTCCCCCTTTGAGGCTGCCCAAGCCCGTGATGGAAGAGGGGAAAAGATGCTGCCTCAATGTGTCTTTTCTCACTGGCCCATAATGGCTGTGCAGAGCTGCCTCTTTCTCATGTTGCAGCCACCTGGTGTGCCCTTCCTCGGTCTTCCTCTTTGCTGTTCTGCTTTGGGTTGTGGAGACAATCTGCACACCACCAACCGTTTGGCCTCTGCTCTGGTCAGAGGTCAGTCCTGGTTCCATTGGCCGCCCCAAGTTGGCTTGTGCACACGCACACAGACAGAGCCTTTCTGGTCACCAGGCCCCATCTTCCCGGCCCATTCGGGACTCCTGTGTTTGGGGCCAGACTGACTCACGTGGAACCCAACCATTTGACATGCACCTCCTGCCACTCCCAGGCAGGGTTAAGGAGACTGATGGGTGGATGTTTCCCTTACAGCTGACGATGAGGGAAGGGGAAGAACAAAGTTTAGGAACATCCCCAGCCCTCTGCTCAACGTGGCCGATGCCTGAGAATGAGGCTGGCATAATTTGTCAGAGACAGAATCCAGTGGGGTTTTCTCCTTTAAGCACAGGCAGACTGCCCCAGGGGGCTGCGAGGGGGCTGCAGATGGCTTGAGCCGACTCACTCGCAAAGGGAGGCACCTTCATTCCACAGGTAGAAGAAGGCGGGCAAGACCCACTTTTGATTTGAATTTACATTAGCAGTTCCATTATGGTCTAAATATAATTGCAATGGATCTTAATCAACCCAGCAGGGCAGGGAAAGCATTCTTCTTGGATTCCAGTCTAGCGAGAAGGAAAAATGGAACCTCTTTTCAGCTTCCCAGCTATGGAGCCTCCTGCCAGCCCACAGGACATGGCTTGGGATCTTCCCTTTTCTCTGGGCCCCCAAGTCTCCTTTCATGGGGTGGGAGAATCCTAGAGTTTGAAGGGCCCGTGGAATCAGCCCAGTGGTAGGTTGCTCCCAGTTCGGTCCGGTTCTATAGAACCAGTAGTAAAACCGGTGGGAGGCTCTGGCCACCCGCCATGATGTCATGGGTGATCTGCACATGCGCAGAAACTTCTGCACATGCAGGTGCGCACTCCCGTTGCGAACCGGTAGTAAAGGTAAGTAGAACCCACCCCTGAATAAGCCCCTCCAGCCAAGGAGAGCTGTCCTTCTTTGCAGGGTGGCTTTGCTGCTCTTCTGCAGCCAGGCAGGAGGGGAACTACCTCTTCCTCAGCCGAAAGCAGGAAATGGCATTCCTTGAGTCATGCAGTGATGCTCCTCCAGTTCCCTCAAAGGGCTGATTCTGGCGCTTTCGATCCGCCCCAAACTGTGCCCTTCTGGCCTTTCCCTGTGAGGTGCAGCCCAGGGGCAGGGCATGAAGTCCAAGATCTTTGAGCCCGTCTCCTACCCAGGCCATTGGCTCCCTTCCTCCTTGCCCCTCCCCTTCAGTAAGTTCACCTGTGGCTGCTGCTGCCGCTGTCACCACACGGCTCTTCCCCAGCAAGCCAAAGGCGACCAGGAGAGGCAACTGCAAGGGAGCGTCTTGGCACTTTGAGCCCAGGGCCCTGGGGGGGCAGAAAGGTAAGAGTGCGGAGGGGAGAGGGCTGCCTTGCTGTGCAAAGGGTCCAGTTTGCTGGGGGGAGATTTGCCACCCTCTGGACAGAGAACAATGTTGAGCCATAAGCTAGGCAAAGCGAGGTGGCGCCTTTCTCTTTTGCTCTTTCTCCCTCCCTCCCTCCCTCCCTCCCTCCCTCCCCCCCTCTCTCCCCCCTTCTTTTTCTCTCCCTCCCTCTCTCTTTGTGTCTTTCTCTCAATCTTTCTCAATCCCTCTTGCATAACAAATCAGGCAGCTCTTCCCTATGGAAAGGAAGCATCAAGAGTTGCTGGTCATTTCAGTTGTTGGAAGCGTGCTGGGCCTTCAGAGGTCAGAGCCACACATGTAGGGTGGGGGCCCTTCCTCAGCCATTGACTTTCTGGAGTCAGTGCTTGGTAGGTAGCAGCATCCAGACTGTCCCAGAGCTGCATGCTGAGTCTGGAGTCCATTGTTCTGGGCAGATTCTCTCACAACCCAATGGACACCAGACATCAGAAAGAACAGAGCAGAGTAACATAGTTGGAAGGGATTTGGAGGTCTTCTAGTCCAACCCCTTGCTCAAGCAGGAGACCCTATACCCTTTCAGACAAATGGCTTTTCTTAAAAACCTCCAGTGGTGGAACACTCACAACTTTTGAAGGCAACTTCTGTCCCACTGGTTAATTGTCCTCACTGTTAGGAAGTTTCTCCTTCATTCCAGGTTGCTTCTCTCCTTGATTAGTTTCTATCCATCGTTTCTTGCCTTGCCTTCTGGTGCTTTGGGAAATAATTTGACCCCCTCTTCTTTGTGACAGCTCCTCAAATATTGAAATACTGCTGTCATGTCATCCCTTATTCTTTTCTTTAGACTAGCCAAACCCAATTCCGGCAACCGTTCTTTATATGTTTTAGTTTTCAGCTCCTTAATCATCTTTGTTGCTCTTCTCTGCGCTCTTTCCCAAATCCCAACTTCTTTTTCATAATATGGTGATCAAAACTGGCTGCTGTATTTGAGGTGTGGTCTAACTAAGGCTTTATAAAGCGGTACTAATACTCCACGTGATCCTGGCTTGATGATGATGTCATCAGGTGGCTTAGATGCCAAAGTGGCTTTGTGCAGATTCCTGTGAGAGGAGAAAAGGTGAAGGGGCTTCTTTTTCAGATGTTCCCCTTTGGGGAGGAGGCGGACAAGCCCCTCTGCCCTCCTCCATGTTGTCATGACCTGTGCACTGTAGAGTGTAAATGTGTGCCATGTTGGAACCTCTGCAAGGCCAGTCCAAAATGAAGAATTATGTGGGGGCAGTTGGAATATGGAGATCCTAGGAGGGACCCTCTTACTCAAACAAGGGAGGGCAGCAGGAAAGAATGGCTGATGGGTGAGATGACACTTCCAAGCTCCAATCAGGCCTTCCCCAGAAGAGAGTGGCCTGAGCAATGGCAACCCCATCAGTCCCACCAGTGCCTGCCAGATCCCTCCCATAGGTGCAGTGTTGGAAAACCCTTTGCCCAGCTGGGCTTCTCTCTAGAGCCTTAAAGTAAGGGAGGATGGCGGCCCCCACACTGCCAAATTTGGGGAAAGTGCTTCAAATCACACTGATGCTTTACTGCTTTTTTGGGGGGGAAGAGGGGTTCTGCCTTGCATGTGCATTCAGCAGTTGAAATGGCAACAAAACAGTTTTGCAACTGGAAGTCAGATGGATAAAAAAGAGAGAGAGATTGAGGGAGATATGATAGATGATAGCTAGATGATATCTGATAGATGATTGATTGATGATAGACAGATAGATAATAGAGATGATTGATATATAATGATAGATGGATAGATGATAAATTGATGACAGATGATAGAATGTTAGATAATAAAAGCTTCATACAGTAGATGATAGCAATAGCAACAGCACTTAGACTTATATACTGCTTCACGGTGCTTTTCAGCCCTCTCTAAGCAGTTTACAGAGTCAGCCTATTGCCCCCAACTATCAGGGTCCTCATTTTACCAACCTTGGAAGGATGGAAGGCAGAGTCAACCTTGAGCCGGTCAGGATCGAATTGCTGAACTGCTGGCAGCCACCAGTCAGCACAAGTAGCCTGCAGTACTGCATTATAATCACTGTGCCACCATGGCTCATAGATAGATAGAAGATAGATAGAAAGATAGATGATAGGTAGATAGATAGATGATAGATAGATAGATAGAAGATAGATAGATAGATAGATAGATAGACAGACAAGACAGACAGGGGAGGACAGAGGGAGGGACAGAAGAGACAGATGAGAGATTGATAGGCAGATATAAATAGATAATAGAAGGAAACACCATGGAAGAGTCTATGCATATGCCATGGAATAGGAAGTGGATACAGGCAAGGCACAATTTTATCATATGAAAAAGACACTTATATTTGAAGGGGAAACTTTTTGCAATTTTCATTTTTAAAAACAGGAGCACCAAGGAATGGGAAGGATGTAGCCAGAAACAAAATTACAGAGCCCAATATTTGAAGATGTGGAGCGGCAATCCTTTGCCCTTATTTTTCCCAAGTAACACAAGACAAAGAGATTTGCAGGGAAGGTCAACTGAGGAACGGAGGTCGGAGGTCAGATCAGTTGTGCTGGGAGATGGAAAATTTGGTCCTTCAGAAGCATCTCTAGACCATTGTTAAGCCCACTCAGCTTATCCAATTGCCTCAAGTTCTTTCTCAACCTAGGCATAGTTTTGCTAGCCAGTTCTAATCAGAGCTTCCCCTTTGCTAAAACCTTTCCTGAGGTTAAATGAAGCCAAACAGCCTTCTTGAGCTAGATATCCTGGTTTCAAAGCTACAATAATAATGATGATGATGAGTCAATTTGGTCTACTGGTTAAGGCACCAGGCTACAAACCAGGCGATGGTGAGTTCTAGTCCTACCTTAGGCATGAAAGCTGGCTAGGTGACTTTGGGTCAGTCCTTCTCTCTTGGCCCAACCCATGTCACAGGGCTATTGTTGTGAGGAAAATAGGAGCTACAAGGAATATTGGGTATGTTCATGCCTATAAAGGCAGCATAAAAATCAAACAAATAACAAAATTTATCAGCACACCTGCTGCTACATCAAATCTGGAGCAACATTTTAGTGCTGCAGTCAACTTGCGTCTGTTTGGGAGGGAGGCACCACATTGTTCAACTTTGCCATCATTTAGTTCAATGCAAAGGTGTCTATTTAAGAATGATGCAAAGTCAAAGCCCCAAAGCTTGAACCCAGAGCCATCCTTGAAGGTGGGATGAATGCCTCCTACTATCTCTGCCTGAGTCAATTTCTCTGCAGGCGTCCACCTTTGCTCCTTTGGGTCTTGCTTCTATGAAGCCCCTTGATGGAGAAGGGGAAGGTTAATATTGGTTCAGTCCTTTGAGAGGGTCTATCCTCAACCCACATGGACTCCCACTCTATTCACACTTAAAGACCAGTGGCTACATTTGCATGTCCTAAACTTGGTCAACATTGCCCATGGTCAAATGTTGGCTTAATGTGTTGTGCAAATCCAGGCACTTTGCTTAGGTCGTATTTGGTTTACTATATGAAACCAGAAAATTCAAATCATTGGAAGGAACCAGTGATGTAAACTTGTTGGGTGCAATTGTCCAACTGGCTCTATATCAAAACATTTCCTGTTGCTGTGGTCAAAAGTTATTTTGGTTGAGCACATCAACAAACCCTCTTAACACAGAGAAAGATTGTCAATAAATTTTGGGGGAAAGGGATCAAGATGCATCCCTCACTGGGCACAAACCGTTCTTCACCTGATTTGCTCATCCCCCTTTCTCTGGCGGTGATGTGATGCCAAGTTCTGGTTGGCCAACCTGAGGGATTATGGACTGGCAGGGCAGACAGGAGAGCCCTCCTCTTAGGCTTTCTGGGAAATGTGGTTGAAGGTGTATAAGCAAACAATTGTGGGGGTTGAAAAACCACAGATGTTATGAAATGCTTACAACAAGGAGGTTCTCAACTCAGACTAAAGGCGGAGGTGGGAGGGACAGGAATTGTGAGTCAGGTGTTTATAGGAGATCCCAAGGGTCCAGATCACACCTCAAAGAGTCTCTGGCTGAAAGACCAACTTTTAGCTACTCTTCTTCCATATTTCCAGTAATCTGAACCCAACTGATAATATATATATATATATATATTTTAATGAAAAAAGTTTTTTATTTTTATTTTTCATCAACATGTTTAAATGTACAGTCTTTTATCCATCCTTATACATTGTTCGTTCATCTTCTTCTTTAACTTCCATTAATTCCATAATTAACAATTTGTTCGGGCCTGCTCTTTTACCATTTCCTTCTTTTGTTTTACTACAACCTTTCCTTTTTTCCTTCCCTTCTTTCTCCTCCTTTCTTTCTTCTTTCCTCATTCCTCCTCTCCTCTCCTTTCCTTTCCTACTTCCTTTCTTCTTTCCCCTCTCCTCTCTTCTTCCTCCCCTTATTACCCTCTCTCCTGCTGTTCTTTCCCCTCCCTTCTTCCTCTCCTTTTCCCATTCTTCTTTTCTCTTCTTCTCACCTCCCAACTCCCCTACTTTCTCCTCTCTACTCCTCCCCTCTTTTCCATTCCTTTGTTGTTTCCTTTTTAAATTCAATCTGAGATGTATTCGAGCAGATCCGATTTCTATTTACATACGTCTTCATTTCCAATTTCATTTTTTACTTTACTATTATTTCTCTAGTATTCCTGTACATTTTTAATCAATCCATGTATCATCTGGATATAACATTTGTCCTATCATCTTCAAAGTTTACCATTATTTCTTAAAATATATATTTATCTTTCCTTCTTTCATTTAATTTTAATATACTACAACATATTCATCTCAAAGTTCTTGTCTTTATCCTGTTTATTATCTATACTCACTTTCTATCCATTGATAAAATTTCCCCCAAATGTTGTAATACTCCGGTTCTGTTTTCCCTTTAATTGCCAATGTCAACCTATTAATTTCTGCACATTCCAATATTTTCTTAATTACCTCTCCTTTTGTAGGGATTTTTTCTATTTTCCACTTTTGTGCAAATATCATTCTTGATATGTATTATTAAATATATCTATTCTTTACTATACTTTTCTGAAAAAATACCCAACAGAAACAATTCTGATTTTAAATCAATATGTTGCTGTGTCCTCTTCTCTAGCCATATTCTAAGTCTTGCCCAATATTTTCTCACTTCTGGACATGTCTACCACATATGATAATATGATCCCGGTATCTGATGACATTTCCAACATTTAGCTGATTTATCTTTGAACATTTTTGCCAATCTCTCTGGTGACATGTGCCATCTATAAAACATTTTATACAGATTCTCTTTGTATGCTGTGGCCATTGTTAATTTATAATTTCTTTCCCATTGTTGTTACCATTTATCTAGCTCAATCGTATAGCCAAAATTTTTTGCCCATGCTATCATTGTTCCTTTCACTTGTTGTTCTTCCAACTTCACTTCCAATAAGTAACTATACAGTCTTCTGATCATTTTTTCCTCAGTTCCTGTGAGTATCTCATCCAATGTTGTCATTTCCAAATAAAAACCATATAATTTTGCATCTTTCCCATATCTCACTTGTATTTGCAACTGAGTATACCACTCCATTTCAATCCCTAGTTCCTCTAATTCTTGTCTTGTTTTCAATTCCCTTGTTGCTGATAAGATATCTTTATATCTTATAATATTTCTCATATTCATAAGGTTTGGGTATACAAATGCTTCCATTGTTGAAAGCCATATTGGTATATTCAAATAATGTTTCTCTCTAATTCTTTCCCACACTAATAATAATACATTCCTCACATAATGTCTTTGGAAATAACTATGCATTTTGTTCTTCCCAAACCATAAAAAAGTGTGCCAACCCAGTTGTAAATCATGTCCCTCTAAAATTAATAATCTTATATTTCTCAACACAATCCATTCCTTTATCCAAGTTAATGCTGCTGCTTGATAATATAATTCCCAATTTGGTAATCCATAACCTGCTCTTAATCTTGCATCCTGTAACATTTTCATGCTAATCCTTGCTTTTTCCCCCTGCCATATAAATTTCAATATCATTTTATTCAAATTTTCAAAGTATTTCTTTTCCACTTTCATTGGTATTGTCTGAAATAACAACAGCAGCCTAGGTAATATATTCATCTTAATTACTGCTATTCTTCCCATTAGTGATAATTGCAATTTTCCCCATTTCCCCAAATCTGTTTCTATCTGATTTTTCATTTATAATATCTTCTTTAATCGTTGCACACTTTGCTGTTAATTGTATTCCCAAATACCTTACTTTTTTAGTATCTGGATATCTAGTTTCTCCATTAATTCTTTTTTCTATTTCTCTCTAATATTTTTCACCAATATCTTTGTTTTATCTTTAATTTTCAATCCTGCCACTTCTCCATATCTCTCTATTTGTTCTATTAATTTAGGACCTACTTCTAATGGTTCCTCTAATATAAACACTAAATCGTCTGCAAATGCTTGTAATTTATACTCTTCTTTTTTAATTTGTGTCCCCCTTATCTCTCTATTTTGTCTTATATTTCTAGTTAACACCTCTAGTGTCAACACAAATAACAATGGGGATAGAGGACATCCTTGTGTTGTTCCCTTCATAATATTAACTTTCTCTGTCATATCTCCATTTATTATTACCTTTGCAAATTGTTTACTATAAATTGTCTCAATCATCTTTGTGAATCTTCCCCCAAACTCCATAATCTGTAGTTGTTTCATCATAAATTTCCAATTCACATTATCAAAAGCTTTTTGCTCATCTAAAAACATCAATGCCATTTGTTTTTCTGGATGTGCCTCATAATATTCTAAAACATTCAAGATCATTCTCATATTATCTCAAATTTGCCTCTTTGGTAAAAAAACCATTTTGGTCTGCATGTACAAAAACAACCTCTTCAATCTATTCGCCATTTATGTCCCTGGGTATATTTTCACCACATCCCCACAGGCCGGAATTTACCATCTACACCCCCAGACTTTCCTATTTGGCAGCCCTGGAATGGTCAGTCCCTGAGGATAATGCCGCTGTCATGAGAGGGTGGCTGTGGACTCTGTTTTTCTATCGGGACCGGGTCGTGCTGTGGTGAGAGGGCAACAATGACCGACAGCTCCCACCTTAGGTGACCTAATTAGGTGACTAATGGACTCAGGAACCCGCTGTGGTGAGAGGACGGCGAGGATTAACATCTCCTATCATTCCCGGGTGTCGTGGGAGGACGCCCAGGAATGGAGGTTCCTGTCTCCAGGGATCGACCAACTTGATATACCCCATTCACCATGGACTGTCTCCTGTGCCTCGATGTCTTAGGATGGTGTTATGAACATATGCAAGAATGGATTTGGTTGCTCTGAGGGATGCCCCCCTATCCCGGGAGTGGCCTGCTGGCCTGGCGAAGTTCTACCTTAATGACCAGTCCTGGGATCCCAAGAGGTGGCATGAGGGTTTTAAGGGTTTTAATAAGGGGGTGTTACATTGCTTTTTAGCTAGATTTTTAAGGGGACTGGGGAGGGGGGTGGGTTTTGATATCCGGCGGGTGGCTGGGGGGGGCCCACCGGGCCGATGGCAGTCCAGGTTATGGGGAGGGGGCGACAGTCTTAGTGCGGTGCAGGGACACCCGGGTGCCCCAGAGGTGAGGGTGGGATCTTTGATTCCAGCTGCGATTGGGAATGGCTGCAGGTGGAGGAACGGAGGGCCGTATTGGATTTTGGGAGCCCACCCCCACTATCTTCGAGCGGGGGCGTGCTCCGACCCTCCTAATTCTATCCGACCCCCTGGGGGTTTGAGAGATAGGGTTACTGGGCTCAGGCTGATTTACTTTAATGCCAGGTCTGTGGTCAATAAAGCTCCCCTCATTCATGATTTGATTGAGGAGGAAAACAGACCTGGCTTGCATTACACAAACCTGATTGGGCTCAGAGGGGGGTGCCCCTCTGACTGAATTTTGCCCACCAGGCTTCCAGGTGCTGCATCAGGGAAGGGCCCAGGGGAGGGGAGGGGGGTGGCAGTTGTTATTAGGGAGACCCTTAGTCCGCGGGAGGTCACTGCTCCTAAGATAGACGGCTGTGAGGCCCTCCTCATGAAGTGGGGCCCATATGGGCAGTTGGGCTTGTTGATTGTGTACCTGTCTCCCAGCTGCGTATCAACAGCCCTGCCCAGGCTACTCAATGCCCTATCGGGGCTGGTGGTGGAGTTTCCCAGTCTCATTGTTCTGGGGGACTTCAATCTGCCATCCCTGGGCAGGGGTGACTTGGGAGTTCATGGCTTCCATGACAGCTATGGACCTGACTCAGATTATTCAGGGCCCGACACATGAGGGGGGGCCACACGCCCGATCTTGTTTTTGTCTCAGAGCAGTGGCGAGTGGAGTTCGGTGGGGGATTGTCTTCCCTTTATCCCCTGTCATGGACCGATCACTATCTCCTTCAGCTGGGTTTCCAGTATGCCACCCCTCCTTTCTGGGAGGTGGAGCCAATCATCTGTTTCCGCCCCAGGTGCCTGATGGACCCGGAGAGGTTCCAGACAGAGCTTGGGATGATTCCTCTCTCTCTCTCCCACGCCCCAGCCATGACTCTGGTGGCTGCCTGGGATGAGGCTGCTGCCGGGGCTCTTGACTGGGTCGTTCCTTTTCTCTGACATGACACAGATCCTGGTTGGCACCTTGGTTTACTGAGGAGCTCTGGGGGATGAAGCGACGTAGGCGAGGCCTAAAGAGCTGTTGGAGAGCTAGTTGTTCTGAATCTGACCGGTCCCAGCTAAGGTTGTCCACACGGGCCTACCTGGTGGAGTTGACGACGGCAAAACATCCCTACTTCGCCGATGTCATCGCGTCCTCAGAGAATAGCCCGGCTGCCCTGCTCAGGGTGTCCCGCTCCCTCTTGACTCAGAGGGTGAGGGAAGACCCTCTGTGGGGGCGAGCCGAGGAGTTTAGCCAGCACCTGTTGGACAAGGTCGCTCAGATTCGGGATGGCTTGGACTCTGACTGGACAGAGTCAGACGGTGAGTAGGCAGCTTTGGGAAGAGTTTGATTCTGTTACCCCAGAGGAAGTGGGCAGGAAGTGGGAAGCTGAGTGTGGCCACTTGTGTGCTGGACCCGTGCCTCTCCTGGCTGGTTTATTCAGCCTGGGAGGGGACACGTGGCTGGATCCAGGCAGTGATAACGGCTTCCTTGAAGGAGGGAAGCTTTGAAGGAGGCGGTGGTGAGGCCCCTCCTCAAGAAGCTGGCCTTGGATCCAGCTGTTTTGAATCATTTTCATCTGGTCTCCAACCTCCGCTTTCTAGCGAAGATTGTCGAGAGTGTAGTGGCGCGTCAGCTCCCGCTGGCCCTGGATGAAGCGGATTACCTCAACCCGTACCAATCGGGTTTCAGGCCCGGATACAGCACAGAAACCGCATTGGTCGCGCTGGTGGATGATCTCTGGAGGGCTCGGGACAGAGGTTAGTCCTTTGTTCTGGTCCTATTAGATCTTTTGGCGGCTTTTGATACTGTCGACCACAGTATCCTGCTGCGTCACCTCGAGGGGTTGGGAGTGGGAGGCACTGTTTTATGGTGGTTCTCCTCCTACCTCTCGGGTCGAACGGAAGCAGTGTTGGCAGGGGGGCAGAGATCAACCTTGAGGCCCCTCACTTGTGGGGTGCCCCAGGGGTTGGTTCTCTCGCTCCTCCTGTTCAACATCTATATGAAACCGCTGGAAGAGATCATCCGTGGTTTCGGGGTGAGGTACCACCAATACACTGATGATACTCAGCTCTTTATATCCACCCTGAACCAGCCCAGTGATGCCCTCAACGTGATGGCCCGGTGCCTGGAAGCGGCATGGGTCTGGATGGGAAGGAACAGACTTCGACTCAACCCTGCCAAGACCGAGTGGCTCTGGGTACCGGCATCTCGGTCCATAGGAGAGGTTCCATCACTGGCTATAGGGGGTGAAGTTTTACCCCCTGTAGACAGGGCACGCAACTTGGGTGTCTTCCTGGATTCACGGTTGAGTTTAGAAGACCATATAACGACCATGACCAGGGGGGCATACACCCAGATCCTTCTGGTGCACCAGTTGCGCCCCTACTTGGACCGAGATGCCCTATGCACAGTTACTCATGCGCTAGTCACATCCCGTATTGACTACTGTAACTCTCTCTACATGGGGCTGCCCTTGAGGACCACTCGGAGACTTCAGCTGGTGCAAAATGCAGCCGCACGGGTTGTGATGGGAGAATCCTGATATTCCCATGTAACACCTCTCCTGCATGACCTGCATTAGTTGCCGGTTGCCCTCCGGGTGAGATTCAAGGTGCTGGTGATGACCTATAAAGCCCTGCATGGCTTAGGCCCAGGATATTTGGTGGATCACCTGCAGCCAGCAACAACATCCCATTGCCAGTTCGCGCCCATAGGGAGGGCCTGCTCAGGGTGCCGTCGGCGAGACAATGTCGGCTGGCGGCCCCCAGGGATAGAGCCTTCTCTGTGGGCGCACCTGCCCTCTGGAATCAACTCCCCTTGGGACTCCGGTTGGCCCCTGACCTTCGCACCTTCCACCACGAATTAAAAACTTGGTTATTCGATTCCCCTGGCCTGGCCTGATGTGGTTTTATATGGGTTTTTAAACTTTATCTGATTTAATTAAGCATTTTAACTTTGTATAATGGATTATTGTGGTTTTTATTGTTGTGAACCGCCCTGAGTCCGTTGGAGATAGGGCGGCATATAAGCCTAATTAATTAATTAAATAAATAAATAAACAAATAAACAAATAAACAAACAAATAAACAAATAAAATTGTCGCAAATATTTTGTAATCCATGTTTAACAAAGATATTGGTCTATAGTTTTTAATTTGTTGTAAGTCTGTTTCATCCTTCGGTATAAGCGTAATATACGCCTCCCTCTATGAGTCAGGTATTTTTGCATTCACTAGAAGGTCATTAAATACTTTCAGCAATATATTACTGAGTATGTCTTGAAATTTTTTATACAGTTCTGCTAGTAATCCATCTGGACATGGTGTTTTACCATTTTGTTTGGTTTTTTTTATTCCTTCTATCACCTCCATCATCCTTATCCTTCCCTCTAAAGCTTTCTTATACTCTTCTGGTATTTTTAGTTGGTCAGATTTTTCTAAATATTGCTTAATCTTGTCTTTTGATGTTATCTCTTGTTCATAAAGTTTCTTCTAGTATTTCTGTACTACTTTTTTCTTTTCCTCATTTCGATAACATCGCTGTCCTTCTTCATCTATTAGTTGATTGATCAATTTCTTCTCCTTCTCCTTTTTCATTTTATATGCCAACCATCTACCTGGCTTACAGTATTAGCATTTTCAAAAAAGTTTTGTTTAGACATTTTTATTTTATAAGCCAAATCTTCTTTTTCAATTAAGTTCATTTCATGTTTCTTCAAATCCATTTGGTTTTTGATCCTCTTATTTTGCGTATTTTTTTGTAGTTCCATCTCCAATTTCTTATATTCTTCTTCCAATTTTTTCTGTGTATAACTTTTTTTTTTGTTTCTTTTTCTCACATAAGTCATTACCAATCCTCGGATGTATGCTTTTGCTGTGTCCCATACGTTTTGTACTGAAGTATCTTCCTTTCTATTTTCCTTAAAAAAGAAACCCAATTCTTTCTCTACAAATTGTTTAAACTCTTTTTCATTTAAAATTGTCTGATTCAATGTCCATCTTAATGTCTTTCTTTGCCCTTCCATATAGTTATAATCGGGTTATGGTCCACCCATATACATGTTTCAATATTTATGTCTTGTACATTAACTAATAAATCATTTGTCATCCACATGATGTCTATTCTGGACCATGACATATGTCTATTTGAGTAGAAAGTATATTGTTTTTCTTTCAAATGGCTTTCTCTTCACACATCTTTAATACCTATTTCCTCTGCCATTGTGAAAAAGGCCTTTGGGAGTGTTTTTCTGGGTTTCTTGATTTTGATTTTTGTTGTCTTATAGTCTCAATCTACTTCTCTTATCACGTTGTAATATCCCATTATACAAATGCTCATATTCTATTATTTTCCTGTGCAATTTTCCATAAAATTCTTCTTGTTTATCATTTGGTGCACCAGATATACCAACAATATTTGTTTATTATTCATTGTTACTTCCACCATTAAAATCCTCCCTTCTTCATCCGCCTATATTTGTTTAGAGTCTAATTTCTTTTTAATGTATAGTACTATACCTCTTTTGCTTTGATATGTCAATGCAGTAAACAAATTGCCCAGTTTTGGATACTCCAATAATTTTCTATGATGTTTTCTAATATGAACTTCTTATAGGTATACTATGTCCATTTTTAATTTCTCCAGTTTATTAAGAGTTATTTTCCTTTTTATCACCAAATTTAAGCCATTGATGTTTATTGATATTGCCTTTATTTCTTCTTCCATTTTTTTACTTGTTACTAGTTTTTGTTGTCTTGTCGTTCTTATCTCTCGTTGATCCTTAGGCTCTTTTGCCCTTGCCCCTTCTCTCATTGCCTTTTCTTCTTGCTCTTTTGTCATCTCTTTTTTTTTTTGGTCTTCTTTTTCTTTCACCGCTTCATCTTGAGTTTTCGTATCTTTTTCTTCTCTCAATCTTTGCTCTTCTTGGGTTCCCAGGTATTCATTGTAAAATAATTCTGTTTTTTCTATTGTATCTAATCTATGTCTTTGTGCTTGCCAGTAAACCATTATTCCTTCTGGTATTAACCATCTAAAATTTACTCCTTTCTGTATTAAGAGTTTTGTCAAAAACTGGTATTCTCTTTTCAGGTCTCTTACTCTTCTAGGTATCTGTTTCAACACCACAATCTCTTTATCTTTATATTTTATTGGTGTGTTTCTTGCTACTTGAAATATTTCTAATTTTATTGCTTTCCTGGTGAATCTGACATGCACTTCACTTGGCAATTTATTTCTCATTGCATATCGAGTATGAACTCTATATATCTCATCGATCCCATTTAGTAGCTTTTCCTTGGTCTCCTCCATCACTTCTACCAGTATCTCCGCCACCACTTCCACCAGGTTTTCTCCTTTCTCTATATTTTGGAATCTTAAGTAATACTCTGCCCTGTCCATTTCAAGAGGCACAATTTTTCCCCCAGATTTTTATCAGCAATTGTAAATCTATCATCCATTTCTTCCAATTTTTTTCTGTTGAATCTGCTTTTTCCTCCACTTTCTGTAACCTTCCTTCATTCTTTCCCATCATTGCCTTTACTTCTTTAAGTTCTCCTACCTTTTCCATCCTTTCTTTAAAATCATCATGGAAGGCCTGTGTCATATTTTTTAGTTCCAGTTGCATAGCCATGGTATCCAATGTCCTCTGCCCTGCAGGACTTGCGATTGGTGTTGTGGAGGGTAGCTGTGTCGTTGTCTTCTTCACCTTCAACCAAAAGGAAGAAGTTGGGGAAAAAAAGCCCAAGAGAAAAAAAAAGGAAAAAAAAAGAAAGACCAAAAAGAAAGGTAAAAAGAAAAAACAATCCCCAAAACTCAAACCCAAAAGCTTCTGATTCTTCAGGTTCTTCTCACCTTAATCCAAAATTTTATGTATCCACAAAATTCCAACACTCAAAAATCAACCAGCCACAAAAAAAAGCAAAGAAATAGAAATGGTGAAGAGAAAAAAGAGTACAAAAATTTAATCCAGTCAATGCCAATAGATCAAAAGGAAAAAGAAAGGCGGGGAGGGGGAGGGGGGAGAAGAAATGGATCGCCAACAATATTCTAATAGTAATAAAGTCCTGGACCCCAGAAGAGGGGGAAAAATAAAAAAACCAACCAACAAAAAGCAGTAAAGAAAAAAGAACTATATTCACTGAAATTAAAGAAAAAGTAAAGGCCAAGACTGCCCCAATAGAAAAAAGAGGTTCCCCCAAAAAACCCTGTTATTTTACTTCAATTGTCTTGTTCTTGTTTTTATTTCAAAAGTTTCAAAGAATTCACTCTTTTATGTTTCTGTTAGAACTAACAATCTCAATACACAATTCTTTGCCAAACACAGCTGTTTCTTATCAGCCCAAGCTACAGTCTCAAGGCCAGTCTTCTCAGTCAGTTTATTTGAAATTGACATTGACATTGACAATTGACATTGAAAAAGTCAAAAAGTTCACTTTTTCATTTTCACTCGGATAAAAGGGAGAGAAGGAAAAAAAAGAGACACTTTTAAAGTTCCTTTAATAATTTCCACTCAGTCTCATTTTTTAGTATAAATCCATAAATCCAAAATTTACAAACACTCAATCTGACTTCTTATTCTTATTTTCTTGTTTTCCCCAGCAATTTTATTACTTCTTTTAATTCATTTCTTCCGCTTGGGCCAATACACTTTCTTCGCCGCTCATCAGCTGAAGATGGAAAGCTGACACATGCTCTACTCTCCACTCTTATCTTTTCGCTCTTCACTTCCTTCAAAGTGCTTTTCGGGGTTTATAAAACTAAGACTTCAAATCACCAAAAAAAAGAGAAAAACATACTAACTTCTCACCCAGAAGTTCTCCGCTTCCGTTGTGGCCGTCCTGACTTTGCTGCAGCTTCAATGGCTGCTTTCTTGATCGTCCGGTTGAAAGGCTACTTCTGACTAGCCAGGAAATTGCATTTTCCCTGCATTAGCCAGTCCGTGCCTTTCTTGCTTACCGTCCCTCCGAGACAGTTTCTGGTCAATAAAGGCCCCCAAACAATCTAGATATCAATGTTTTCTCAGGAGCGAGAAAAACATTGTACTGTTGCGATGTTGGCCATGCCCCTTCTCTCAACTGATAATATATATTTATGTATTTATTTACTTTATTTTATTAGATTTTTATACCACCCTTCTCCTACTGGACTCAGGGCGGTGAACAGCCAAGAATAAAAACATTTTAAAACATACAAAATTTAAGATTATTTTAAAAGAATTAAATAAGTTTTGGCCCAATAAAATTTAAAACACCCCAACTAAAATCAATTAATAATTAAAAATATCTAAGGGGGGAGGGGTCAAGCCAGCCCAGCTTGATGAAATAAAAAAGTTTTAAGGGCATGGCGAAAAGCACAGAGATCTGGGATCCTACGTTTCTCTGGGGTCAGGTTGTTCCAAAAGACAGGTGCAGCCACAGAGAAGGCCCTCCCCCTGGGGGTTGCCAGCCGACATTGCCTGGCCAACAGCACCCTGAGGAGTCCCTCTCTGTGGGAGTGTACTGGCTGGTGGGAGGCTATTGGTGGCAGAAGGCGGTCCCGTAAGTACCCAGGCCCTATATATATATCTGTTAAGCATATATATATAGGAGCCTGAGTGACGTAGGAGGCTAATGCCTCCTACAAGGCAGCATTTAACATCCAGCTGCCTGCAATTACTGTAAGTTCGAATCTCATCAGGCTCAAGGTTGACTCAGCCTTCCATCCTTTCTAAGGTGGGTAAAATGAGGACCCGGTTTGTGGGGGCAATAAGCTGACTTTGTATAAATATACAAAAGTATGAAGGCTATTGCTTAGCGCATTGTAAGCTGCCCTGAGTCTCCGGAGAAGGGCGGCATATAAATAAGAATTATATATATATATATATATATATATATATATATATATATATATATATTTCTGAGATTTTCACGAAGAGCTTCCAGAAGCACGAAGCCGAGAACACCAGCTTGAAGATGACAAATGAAACTTCGTCGAAACGTTGCCAAGACACTTCCAATTTTACGCGGGAGAAAACCTGAATAACCAAAGACATATATATATATATGTTAAGCAAAATTTTCAAGATAAGAATATTACTATAGATTCAATAAAAAGCCATAGTGATAAGGAAATATCCTTTTTCAAAATATTTCAAGTTAAATGAAAGAAAAGGTTAAATTATATCAGCAGGGGAATACTAGATTTGCTTGGTGCTCAATGCTCTGATTTCTATTAAAAGAAGAATTTGAACTAAGAAGAAATTTCCTTCATGGGTTTAAAAGAAATCACAGCATCAAAAATGCTTCAAGTTTTCTGCCTTCCATTTTGCATGGAGGGATTTCCTGAGCCACAAAGGCCAGGAAGGGAGGTGGGTCTCTCTGCCAGGAGCTCTGTTTCTGTCCAGGGCCCAGTGACCCAGTCTCTGAAAAGGAAGGCTGCACAAGGCAAGGGGGGAATTAAGCTGAGGGGTTGTGGAAATGACTAGCAGGGATTTTGGTCCTGATGCAATCAGCCATTCTGGAGGAACATTTGACGGGGGGATGAGCTCGTCTCACGCCCAGGCATGCAGGAGGATGAGCACCTTCTCATCCCAGAATGCAACTTATTTATTCAGTGACTCGTTTTATTCCAGAGTTGCCTTGTGAAGCTGGCAATCTTGCAGTACTGGAAGGGCTGTTATAAGGAAGAGGGTGTGGATTTCTTCCCCACAGCTTTTGAGGGCAGCAGAAGAACCGGTGGTGGAAGGGAAGGGAGGGAAAACCCACAGATGACTTGAGCTCAGGAGGATCTGCCTGGCCGGGAGAGCCTTGAGGCGGGTGGGAGGGGGGGTGTCATTACTTCCTGCTTTTAAAAGGTTAAAAAAAAGGCTCTGAGGATCACAGCTGTGTCATATGATCGTCAAGCCTTTTTTTTAACCTTTTAAAAGCATTTTTACAATCTATTTGCCGAATAGGTTGTAAAAAAATGCTTTAAAAAGTAAAAAAAAAAAGTTGGCCATGCCCACCCAGTCACATTACCCCCACATCAAGCCATGCCCACAGAACCAGTAGTAACAAATTTTACATTTCACCACTGTAGCAAACCCTATCATAAGAAAATATTTTTAGTATTTAGTATTTAGCCTTTCATCAAATTGGGAGCAGAGTCAGGCAAGGGTGGTTGGTGGTGTAGAAATTTTATAAAGTTTAGCTTTATTTCTCTGTTGCAAGGTAAGAATTTGTAGCTTTTGCTTTGAAGTTGAAATTGAATGCTTGCCGAAGTACATTACAACAAACCAAATGCCTAAAGCTGTTTTGTTCAAAAGCCAATCTCCTGTTTGGGAAAATGTCCTGTGATCCATTTTTCCAAACATGAAATCAATGAAGAGCATAATCTAAGATGTTTTTACTAAGGCCAAACACCAGGATTTCTAAAGGGCTGCCCAGGTCCCACATAGAGCATTTGGTAGTGAAATAAAATGGCACTTTTCCTGAAAGTTTGGGGTGGTTGTGCTGCCCTTTCCCCATCCACTCAGGAGAGAGGCGTGAGACAGACCAGTGGCCTGGCCCGGTCACTCGTCCTCTGCAGCCCAACCAGGAGGAGCAGGAGCCCAATCTGGCAGGGAGGAAAGGGTTGGCTGATGGGGCAGCAAGTCAGTGACCCTCCAGTGTTGACTCACTCTAAGGCTCTGCAAGGGAGAAGCTGCAGGAAGCCGGGGCCCCGGAGAAAGCAGGCCTGCCAAGCCCTATAGGCACACACATCAGGGAACGATGGGGCTGGTGGGGACTTGCTGCTCTCGCCTTGAACAGCAGCAGCAGCAGCAGCAGCAGCAGCAGCAGCTGGGAGCAGGAAATCTGGACTTCAGAGCCCTTGCGGTCCAAGATGGACTCTTCCCCATGGCTGCTGAAGACCTTTCCCAATGACCCCCAAGTTGGAATGCGAGGGCTTTATCCACAAAGAGCTGCAACCAGGGCAGTTGTGTGGTGGTGGGAAGGCTCGGGCTTCAGGAGCCAATGGAAGGGAATCTTTGCCAGGGAGCTTCTCCAGGCCTGGGGCTGCTGCCCCCCTGAGCTTGTCCTGTTGCCACAAGAGCTGCCTCCCTTCTGCAGAAAGATCATCCAACATCTGAGAGCCTTTGATCTTCGCCAGCTCTTTCAGCGTCTGTCTTTCCAGAGAGATCCCACAAGGGAGGAAAGGAAGGAATACCCATAGATCACTTTGGGATCAGAAGGAGCCTTGCTTCCGGACATTGCTCCACACAACAGCAGGTAATGTTGGCAAGAACACACCTCCTGTCCCTCACCCCACCTTCAGCACATATGGGGAGAGAGCACTGAGGCTCTGGACTTCAGGTTGCAGGTGGGGGTCTGTACTGACATCGAGTTATGCTGTTTGCGCCTCATTCGGGAGGCACCACATAATGGATGGCACAATCTGTTCTTGTCATGACTTGAGGCTACCCTGGCTCTTTGGGAGGTCTTCCTTTCTGGTGAGACACAAGAGAGGGAGGGCTGTGGGGAGCAGGAGGGCTACAGGAGGGGAATCTGTTGCTGATTTGATCGGTGGGAGCATGATTTGAAATAGGGTCAACATTCCTATTTGTTCACAGGGCCCATCTTTGTTACCTTGTAGACAGCCTTCATGACAACATGAACTCTGCAGCCATTATCTGCTTGTGTATTTGAAATAACCGGTTGTGTTTCTGTCTTCTGGGGCTCCCGAGCAATGTCGCATTTCTAGAAATCCAGTAAAAACATAGGAAACCTCAAGACATTTGAGGCCAAAGCGCCAACTGAAGCCATTGATCCCAAGAAGCTTCACCCATCCCTCGACCAGACCTCTCTCCCAATGCTTGGCTGTCCGGGGAGGGTTGCATGTCTCTCTGTGGGGTGAACTGTCCTCGTTTCTGCCTGGACTGCTTTCTGGTGCTTCTGCTAATCCGCCTCTCCTTTTCTTTCTCAAGAAACATGAACACGAAGCTTTTGAAGATCGGGATCCTGATGGCGCTGCTCTCGGCTGTTGCAATTGGTGTTGGGCTGTTCTTTGGGCTACGCCCACAGCCACAAGAACACATCTACACAAAGGCAGCAGTGGCTACCGATGCAGGCCCCTGTTCTGTCATTGGGAGGTAGGTGTTGCTGGACAACAGCTGCATATTCCCAGAAGCCCCTAATCTGGTCTGGGCAGGAATAGGCTGCAAGCCTTCATTTTTTCAAAAGCCACAATCCAGACCGCCTCCAAATGACGTCTGAAGCTACACCACAGGAATTTGCTGCTACTGCCAAATAAAAGAGCCAGTGTGGTGGCATGGTTAAGACCATAGGCTAGAAACCGGGAAGCTGTGAGTCCAGCCCCACCTTGGGCACATGGCCCGTTGGGACACCTTGGGCCAGTCGCTCTCCCTAAGCCCTAGGAAGGAAGGAAGGGCAAACCACCTCTGGAAAACCTTGCCAAGAAAACTGCATTTCCAGGGCTCAACTGACTTGGAGGCACAACAAACAAGCCAACAAAAACCCTCAAACAGAGTAGCCCTCGCTGCTCCTTGCTGTTTCCCTTTTGTTTCAGGAGTATAATTTAGAGGTATGAAGATGTTTTTGCGTCTGTGTCCTTCAATAAATAATTGGGTGTAAAATGTCATTTCTGATCTATTACATATCTATCAGCAGGTACCAACTGGCTGGCTGATTGCCTCCTCTCCTGCCCCCCCACCACTCTCCCCTGCCCTTCTAATTCTAATTCTAATAATTCTAATTCTAATTCTAATTCTAATTCTAATTCTAATTCTAATTCTAACCTTAAATTCTAATTCTAAAATGATGTTGGCTTCTTCCACCAGTCACTTCTGGATCTGAGACCAGCAGCCTGAACAAAACTAAAAAATGTCTGGCTTGCTTTACAACCAGCAACTAGCTAGATGCAGCCTCAGAAGTTCTTGAGCAGCAGAACAGAACAGAATAACAGAGTTGGAAGGGACCTTGTAGGTCTTCTAGTCCAACCCCCTGCTCAAGCAGGAGACCCTATACCATTCTGGATAAATGGCTGTCCAATGTCTTCTTAAAAATCTCAAGTTATAGAGCAACCACAATTTATGGAGGCAAGCTATTCCATTGGTTGATTACTCTGTCAGTAAATTTCTCCTTAGTTCTAGGTTGCTTCTCTCCTTAGTTTCCATCCATTATTTCTTGTCTGGCCTTCTGGTGCTTTGAAATAGATTGACCCCCTTTTTGGTGGCAGCCCCTTAGATATTGAAACACTATCATGTCCCCCCCCACCCAGTCCTTCTTTTCATTTAACTAGACATACAATTCCTGCAACCATTCTTCATATGTTTTACCCTTCAGACCCCTAATCATCTTTGTTGCTGTACCTTTTCCAAAGTCTCAACATCTTATTTGTAATGTAGTGACCAAAACTGGATACACTATTACTAAGGATTTATAAAGCGGTACTAATACTTTATGTGATCTTGACTCTGTCCCTCTGTTTAGGCAACCAAGGATTGCATTAGTTTTTGGGGCAACTGCAGCAGATGACTGGCTCATATATAAGTGATTGTCCACTATGGCTCCAAGCATCTCCAAACTTCTGCATGATTGCTAGTCTTGGATTTCAAGAGACCATTGGGAGAATCTTCTAGTTTTGGGGAACTCCTTTGACCAGCTGTGATCTCCTTCTGTCTCCTTGCTGCCCAGGCCTTGAGCTCTATCCTGGGAAGGTTCACTCGATGTTTATCTTTCACCATGCAGGGACATCCTTCAGAAAGGGGGATCCGCTGTGGATGCTGCCATTGCCAGTCTCCTGTGTGTGGGCCTGATGAACCCCCACAGCATGGGCATTGGAGGAGGCCTTTTTTTCACCATCCTCTCAACAGAGGGTAAGGAGGGCAGGAGCTGTGGTAGCCTTGTGTGGGGATTCTTGATTGCTGATCGATGGCCTTTGCCTGCTTTTGGCATTGAGAGTAAAATCACCATGTTGTGAAAACAAGTGGGAGTGATAAGCCAATACACACACATAGGCAGCCATGCTAAGATCTTGTATGAGATCTCCTGAATGGTTGCCTTGTTCAGCATGTTAAAATAGGTTGTGCACAGCACCCTAATAATTAGCAATGGAAAGGATTTGTGAGCTTATAGTACAGCATGTGAGTTCACAGAAGTAACCTCAGATACCTTGATGACTTTTCTTCATTTGGGCTAATGTTCACCAAGATAAGGGAAAGTTGGCATGCTGCCAGCAAAGTGCCAGAGTCTACATATGTTTAACTATTTTCAAGGATGCTGCAGGAATATAAATTGCTTCCATAGGTATGGGGAGAAAACTTGGGTGCTTCAATCCCTACTCATCTTAGAAGGTTGTCTGACTTTTCACAGAGACACACTCACACAAAAGGTTATCTGGAACATGAAATAGCCTTCTGGGAACAAGGTTGGGGGTAGGGATGGGCCTGGGGTCAGGAGGAGTAGAGCCATCTGGCATTCTTCTTTTCTGGTAAATGAGATTTTGGTGACAGACCTCTCCTACTCCTGTTTGGTGACATTGCCCATAAAATGCTGTCATACTTCAGATATGTCTGCTGGGCCAAATGACTACTTAGCTATTGAAAACTACTGGTAATGCTTCTATTTCAAAAAATAGGAGTAAAGTCAATGTCAAAGGATGTACAGAGAAATAGGTGATGACTGACTGCTGAACCAGCACAGAGGTCCATAATAACTTTTGTTCTTGTAAAGTTAACCTTTCTTTGAATTATGCCTTGAAGATGTCACTCAGAAAGCCTGGATAGGTTTATGCATTGACTTGCCAACAGGGAGGCAGCAGAACCTTATCTTGTTCCTTACCTTCCAAGGGAAAGTGGAAATCATTAATGCCAGGGAAGTGGCACCCAAGAATGCATCCCGAGACATGTTTGGCAACAACACCGCTGTGTCCCAGAAAGGTAAAGCAAGAGGCACAGACCACCAGTAGTGGCTGGCTGCACAGATGAGCTATCTCCTCATGAGCTTGGGATCAAGAGTCCATAAACCTCAAGAGGGTCTGAAGGTGACCAGGCTCAGAAATGTGTGGAATGGCTTGGCTGGCAAGAATCACACGCTGTGTGCAAGAAGGTTCACTGAGGATCTCATGTCTTCTGTGGTCTTGTGCATCTACTCACTTTAGCTTCTTGCCTGTTATCTAAGCTGGGTGGTCATCAGAAAGTCTCTAAGGGACCCTGCACAAAGTAGGAGGGTTGGGCTAGAAGGTCCCTTCTAGCCCTGTGATTCTTGGCCTTGAAAATTCAAACTAAGAACTAAAACCATAGATTTGGCATAATTATTGATTGTACAAGTTGTAAAGATGTCTACCCACAAACTACATGACCACCTACAAACTCTACTCAAAATGAGTGTTTCTTTCTTGGACATTCACAAAACTCAGTGGAGAGTAGGGGTCAACAGGAAGAAGGATTGCCTAAGTCAATAACTCTTGCAAACTAGCTCTGGGCACTCAGTTTATACTGAAGGAGGAAATAGATTATGGGTGGAAAACAAAATTATGTTGATGGTCCTGGATGACAAGGGAGTGGACTGGCTGGAGTCTTGATCTCTTTGTCCTCTGCCTGCTCCAGGTGGATTGTCCATTGCAGTTCCGGGAGAAATTCGTGGCTATGAAATGGCCCACCGACGACATGGCAAACTGCTTTGGAAGGAGCTGTTTCAGCCCAGCATCCAGTTAGCCAGAGAAGGCTTCCCTGTTGGTAAAGGCCTGGCCAAAGCCCTGGAATCCAGGAGCAGTGAAATTGAAAGCACCCCGTCCTTGTGGTAGGCAGCAGGGCAGCACCTCAGCTCAAGGCAGCGCATGACCTACTGGGTGGGTGGGGGGAGATGTGACTCTTCTCAAGATGAAGTTCCCAAGGGAGGTTGCAGGGGGGAGGGCTACCTAGGTCAACTCAGGGACCAGCTGGAAAGGAAAGGAGGGAGGGAGATGGGAATGAGAAGGAAGGAAGGAAGGAAGAAGGAAGGAAGGAAGGAAGGAAGGCAGGCAGGCAGGCGGGCTTCTCAGTCATGACCAGTGATGGTCAAGATCTTGTAAAAGGAGTACCTCTTTTTAGGCTGGAGCCCAAAATCTGAAGGGAAGGCCCTTTCAAGACCATTGTGCAATTTGGGGAAGATCTCCTGCAGCATTCCTTGGCCCCACAAGCCTTTTATCAGCAGGTCAAACCTTCCTCTTTGTCTAGGGCCAGTTAAGGTGACCGCTCCCTTCCGGTACATCTGGCTGCTTCTGCTGCTTCCTGGTGGCATCTTAGGATTTGGTGTCTAAATTTGGAAGCAGCATGAAAAGTGCTGCAATGCATTGGGCGTTTCAGGTTCCTGGATGGGGCCATGTTTGGGGTCTTCTCAACAACCTCCTTTTTGTAGGATTCCTTGAACGGCAGAAGGGTGAGGTGGCCTCCTTATCTCTACTGCAGCCACAAAGGTTTCCCAGTCAGCATCTCAGCTCTGCTAATTGGGGTGAGAGAGGCTAACGAGAGGCCCTTGGGAACACAGGTGACAGAGAATAGGACGTGACAATGAGAGGCTGTCATGGTTCCATGTGTGGCTGGAATTTGAGGCCGTAGATACACCCATGTTTGTTCACTGATTAATTCTGCCTCTTATGGAGCAAGATAATTAGAAACCAGCAGACAAGAGGTGCAGGAAAGGGATAAGCTGAGATCAAGCCAATTGTGTGTGTTTCGTAAGCAGGTTCCTGCTAACTTTTACAGTGAGAACGAGGGGCCGCCTGACTCCTGACATGACCTAAGTTATGACTTTGTTTTCTCTGAATTTTCTTTCCACACAAAAACCCACCCTAAGAAGGGGCATGCTTTGGAAAAAGTATAACGTGAACTCACTTTAAAAAGTGGGGGGGGGGGTTTGCGCTCACTCGTGGCTTACCCACAAGCATCTTTTTTCTGTATAGAAAAAAGCTTTAAAAGATCTCTCTATCTGGGATAACATAACTCAATGGGGCACATTGGCTTGGTGGGAGTGGCTTGGTGGGCATGGCAGGGGAAGGATACTGCAAAATCCCCATTCCCACCCCATTCCTGGAGGAAGGATATTGCAAAATCTCCATTCTCAACCCACTCTGGGGCTAGCCAGAGATAGTATTTGCCGGTTCTCCAAACTGCTCAAAATTTCCACTACCAGTTCTCCAGAACCTGTCAGAACCTGCTGGATTTCACCCCTGCTCTAGATATTTTCACAGCCCTCTTTCTGGCTCCTGCAGTACACAGGTCCTCCATGGAAGGCAGGCTGGTTGCAATTGTTTTTTCTGCAGTTCTAATTATCTGTTGAAGTTTGTGTCTGTCTTGCTTGGTTGCAGAGCCAAACCAGGCAGTTATAGAGGTGCAGATGACAGACTCAATAATTCCTGGATCAGCAGATCCTTGGGCAGCCTGAGCTTTCTGAGTTGGTGCAGGAAGTTTCTCAACCTTTAAGGAGTGTGGACTTCAGTTTCCACAGTTCTGGCTGGGGAATTCTGGGAGATGAAGTCGACACCTCTTAAAGTTGCCGAGGTTGAGAAACTCTGGCAGAGCTCGTGGCTCTCTCCCCAATAACACCTTTGTCCTCAGTGAGGTCTTCTGCAAAAGCGGGAAGGTGCTGCAGGAGAAGCAACTCCTCCATCTGCCCAAACTGGCCAGCACCTACGAGACCATCGCCAACCAGGGTGCGGATGCCTTCTACACTGGCAACCTGGCACAGCAGATGGTGGCTGAGGTCCAAAATGCAGGTGAGCAGCAAACTATCTACAAAGCAGGGGGTCAGTTGTTTTCTCCTTTGGAAGCATTTCCACAGCCCAAACAATACAGGCAGCCAGCAGAGGCTGGTTTCACCATCTGCCTATTCTGCTTAAGCGAAACAGCTGGTCCTGCCCTGCTGTGCTGGGACTGCTGGTTCTGACTGCAGCCCTGCACTCAGTGTTGGGTCTATCCCGCTGGAAGGTCTGCATATACATATCAAGGTCCCTCCTTTGGGGGGGGGGGGTGTTCTGCTACCCACTTAGCAAAACCTGTTCCATGGCAAATTATAACAAATGGGGATATTTGCTCCAAAAGTGTCCCGCTGAGGACACTGCCCTTTAGCCTGTCTCAGGGGCGCGGGGAAAGACACTCTGCAAGTGTGGCCTTGCCACAGAACTGTAATGGACCATGTGGGTGTCCTTGGGGGACGAGGGGAAGAGAAGCTGCCTAAGAAGCAACCAGACGAGAGAGACAGGAGTCCCCAGGGGATAAAGTAAAACAGACAGAAAAAGAAAGTAGAAATGGATCTGCATTAATGGATCAAGTACTTTTGTGGCGGAGGGAAGTTTGTTTCTTCTGACTTGCAAGATTTTGTTCAGGCAGCCTTACAGTAAGGGAGCTTTAACTCACCTGGTTGGGTTTCCTGTCTGGTTTAGCTAGGAGCAGTGGTGGGTTGCCCCCAGTTCGGACCGGTTCGCAAGAACCGGTAGTAAAACCGGCGGGAGGCTCTGCCCACTGACCTGGATGTCATCAAAGTTGATCTGCACATGCGCAGAAGAGCGTGCGTGCGGGTGAGCGAAGCAAACACTCGTGCACAGGCACGATGCAAAACGGTAGTAAAGGTAAGTAGAACCCACCCCTGGCTAGGAGGGTTGACAAGAGTCCAGCATTCTGGGGCCAAAGGATGCCACTGAGTTGCAGAATTCTTGGGTGAACCAATGGTGGGGAGCATGGCAGGCAGCTACAGAGGGCCAGGCATTGTAGGTGAGGGAATTCTGTGGAAGACATAAGAATCCGGGAGTGATCACATTTACACCATTTAAGATTATAATTCCCTGTGGAATTCATCCTAAATCCATAGTTGAGAGAGGGAAACATCCGGTTTTGCAGTGATGGATGCAGACTGTCAACATCTCTGGTGCCAATTGTTGGTACTGCCATCAATGCTTCTGGGAAGCCCCTTTGGGGGACGCTCTATGTACTTTAGTTTCCAAGAATTGGCGGTGGAAAGAGAGTCTTGAGATGGCATTCAGAGAGCCACTTCAAATACCTATAGATGAAATTAAGAAATACTGTTCAGAAACTGGCTGAAAATGTGAAAGGAAGGCTCCTGGCCTGGAGCCTAAACTCACTTTGGAGAGAGCAGGTCAGCTGAGAAGTCAGGTGCCATGGGACTTCTGAACTGTAGCAGTAACTTTCTGATATAGGGCAAGAAGGGGCAGTGCTCGCTGCCCCTCTAGCTCAGACCCCAGATAATCGATCCTCCTTGGAGAAGCCAGCCTGGTTTGTGGAGCCCTCCAAACCTCAAAGCACATCTTAGGAACTTAGAAAGCTAATATTTGGCCCCAGTAGCCTGGTAACTAGAACCAAATGTCTGAGAGTCAGAAGCATTCAAGAGAATTTTAGAAAATATGTGTCTCCAAGGGTGGGCGCCTACTTTGCAAACTCTTTCCCTCCCTGTGGGAGGTGAGAGCTGGCGTGAGCCCCTCTGCAGCCCTTGGAAAGGGCTCCACCCCACTTTCAGACTCATCTGCAAAATAGAACATTAAAAATACACGATATAAGTTCAAGAATACAAATCAAACCAGAATTAAAATTAATGAAAGTTAAGAGCAGATAACGCTTAGAAGATGTGCTTTTATTGTTAAGTATTGGGAGAGGATGCCCAACGCTTCTCCCTTTATCTGGGTGCCATGTGATGACCTTCCCCCATGAGCAAGACGGGGCTCCTGGCAGTGGGCAAACCAGAGCTGGGGATCTGTGCATCATCTCTAAATGGCCCAGTTGTCAGGATTACCTTCCTTCTGTTGCAGGCGGGATCCTTACCATGGAGGACCTGAGGGATTACCAACCAACTCTGGAAGAAAATCCTTTAAAACTGCAACTTGGCCAGTTCAGCATGTATGTGCCCAGTGCACCTTTAAGTGGTCCTGTGCTGGCCCTGATCCTCAACATCCTGAAAGGTCAGGATTCTTCCACCTCTTTAATATTTATACATTTTCATTGGGATATTCCCTTTTTGGGAGGGTTGCAAAATTGCCCCCAGAACCGGAATGTCAACTCAGCTTCAACAGTATAAGGTGGGGGGGGGGCGCAATGGGACTATGAACTATGAAAAATGCTGCAACAGGATCACCCCAAGAACTGGCACCCTGTTGGTTTCAGCCCACGGGTCCCTCCATTCCACTCCCAATGGGTTAAAGGGGCCGTCTTCTGATCTGGAGACAGGCAGTTTTCTTTGGCTGTTTTGCAGTTTTTAGGGTGTCTCTCAACTGGATGGATTGCCAGCTATTTTAAAATTGCATCTCGGTCTACCTTCTCTCCCTGGTGGATGCCCTTAGGTCAGCTTGTGCTGTTTCCTTTTCCATCTGGGCAGCAGGCCTTCGGTCTCTCCGAAGCTCTGCTAAGGTTGTTTGACTTTCCCAGCCCCTCCTGGGGCAGGTGAGTGGGGGGCTAAGGACAAGGACAGGACCCCAAGTTTTGAAATGCAGAACAGTTGGGGGGGAGGTGTTATATGGGTCAGTGGAAGAGGCAGGACAATTCTCAGTAACAGCAACTCTTTATTAATATTATTTATTTATTTATTTATTTATTTATTTATTTATTTATTTATTTATTATATTTATATACTGCTCTACTCCCAGGGGACTCAGGGCGGTGTACAGACAAATGATAAAATACATATAATACAAATATTTTAAAGATTGATTAAAATACAATTAAATAATTTGGTCTTGAACCTAAAATTAAAACTGTAAATTTATCAGATTAAGATTTAAGAATTTAAGAGCATTTTTAGAAGAGGTTAGTCCAGGCCAGCCTGCTGGAATAGAAACATCTTGAGGGCACGGCGGAAAGCGCGAAGATCCGGGATTGTCCGTATCACAGTGAAATATATAATATAATATAATATAATATAACAATATAACAGTGAAACCCAGCAGCCGACTCATTGGACAGCTTGCCCTTTTATTGGGAGCTGTCAGACAGCTTGGTCAATCAGATTTGAGTATTTTTCCACTGGTTTGGCAGACCGGAGTGTAACCTACGCCCACTCCTATTTAATATGTAACACCCCTCCCCTCTTAGACAGCACAATAACCAATCATCAACAGTTACACAAGACATAGTCACGTAGATAGGGGGGGTGTTGTTTAGTCCTAGTTGACCTGCACAGTTCAGTTGGTTCCTGGGTGGTGGCCTGAATGGATGGCCCTGCTGCTGGCTCTGCATTCGCCAATGGAATCGTCTGGATTGTGTTATGAGGCATGGTTGGGTTTTCCAGGCCCATCCCCTCTGGGAGTCTCCACTGGAGTCTTGGTTCCTCAAGCGAGTGCTCCCGCTGTACAATTGGGTTTAGGTCAGAATTAGAAAACTGCCTATTTTGTTGGCTGGGGTCTCTAGGAGTTAGGTGTTTATTTGCTTGGGCTATCTCTGGTTGCCTCAGTGCTGAGTGTTCAAGACGGCCTCGGATTTGGTCCAAGTGCCATCGCCATAGTCTGCCATCCTCCAGCTCCACTTTATATGAGCGAAGGCCAGTCATTTCTACCACTCGTGCAGGAACTTGGAGGGCACCCCCGGCATAATTGTGAGCATATACTTTAGTTCCCACTTTGAATGATCTGATTTTCTCAGTTGAGTTGGGAGGAGTTTTGACTACATAATTGGGATGCAAACAGTCTAATTGAGATTGGATCCTTCTTCCCATGAGCAACTCAGCAGGGCTTCTGTTTCTGATAGTGCTCAGGGTGATGTGTTGGACTAACAGGAATTTATCTATTTGGGCTTGCCAATCGCCTGGGTCCATTCATGAAAGGGCTACCTTAGCTGATCTCACCATCCACTCAGTCTGTCCATTACTGGCCGGGTGGAATGGGGCGACCAGGGCATGCCTAATTCCACATTTGGCTAAGAACATTTCAAATTGATTAGCCGTAAATTGTGGCCCGTTATCTGACACCAACAGATTGGGGAGGCTGTGCATTGCAAACAGTCTCCTCAATACTCGTATTACTGCTTCTGCTGTGGTAGATTGCATAAGAAATATCTCCAACCATTTCGAGTAAGTGTCTACCACAATCAGAAACGTTTGCCCTTTTATTGGTTCCACAAAATCTATATGCACCCGGGCATGAATTCTTGGGCATTTCCACATTCTTTAGCGGGGGCAGAGGGAGGTGCCAGTCTGGAATCCTGGCAAGGTGTGCAGGTGGCAACCCATTCTGTTATATCTCGGTCCATATTAGGCCACTGGACATACCTCCTAGCCAACACCTTCATCCTGACTATTCCAGGATGTCCCACATGTAAGACCTCAAGCACTCCCCATTGTAACTTGAGGGTTATGACCACCCTTTCCCCCCATAACAGACAACCCTTCATTACAGACAATTTGGTTTGACGCATATAATACAGTTGCAATTCTCCCTTCAAGGGAGTGGTTGGCCAACCCCTCAACACATCGTTCAAAATTTGTTTCAAATGAGTCTCTCTGTACAAGTGCCGCGCAATCTCGGCTGCTGTAATGGGGCCTGCTGCAATGTCCTCAATAAGTTCGGGTAGTGGGCAATGGCTGAGTGCGTCCGCATGACTCAGGGACTTGCCCAGTTGGTGGACCAACCGGTAACTGTAAGCAGCCAGGAAAATAGTCCACCTGGTCACATGAGGGGACAATGTCAATGGTGTTGGGCGGTCACTGGCCAATAAGCCCAGCAAGCGCTTATGTTCAGTGATGAGGTCAAAGTTTCTCCCATAGAGATAGACATGGAATCTCTGGACCCAAGCGACCGCAGCCAGTGCTTCTATGTCCAGTTGGCTGTAGTTACACTCTGCAGAGGACAAGGTCCATGAATAAAATGCAATGGGTGCCTCTGTGCTATTGGGCATGCAATGGCTAAGGATTGCCCCTACCCCGAAATGAGAGGCGTCATAGGACAGGACTAGAGGCAGAGTTTCACTGTATTGAACCAGCATTCTGTCAGAGGACAGTAGTTTTTTCACAGCAGCAAAAGCGGTAGATTCAGCCCGGCCCCAGGTCCAAACAGCCTTTCCCCCCAAGAGTCTATGCAGCAGCTCAACTATTGTGGCTTTCTGTGGTAGGAAAATGCTATAGAAATTTAGCAAACCCAGGAATGCCTGCAATTCCATTTTATTCTGAGGAGTGGGGGCATTCCGAACTGCTTTAATTTTACTGTCAGTGGGGTATATCCCTGAACTGTTGATCAGATACCCTAGGAACTCTACTCTGGGCGCAGTGATCTGGCACTTTTCTCTTTTGACTTTTAATCCAGCTTCTCTGAACCGCATTAGGACCATTCTCAGTCGGTCGATGAGTTCAGCCTTATTTGTAGCTGACACCAGGACATCGTTGAAATAGGATACTACCCCAGGAATACCCTGTAATAATCTTTCCATTAAACTCTGAAATAGATCTGGTGCCACGCTGCCACCAAATTGTAGATGGCAGCACTTAAACGCCCCTCTGTAAGTTACTATCTTTTGCGCCTCAGCTGTCACATCATCTACAGGCAACTGTTGGTATTGTTGAGCCAACTCGAGCTTAGCAAATGTATTTCCTGCTCCTAATGAATGTAACAAGTGCTGAACGGTAGGAACGGGATAGGCGCTCTGCTGTAAGGCCTTACTGAGTGTACACTTATAGTCTGCACAGACGCAGACTGAACCATCAGCCTTTATCGGCATGACTATGGGGGTCTCCCAGCGGGCATGATCGACTGGTTCAAGGATCCCTTGACCAATTAGTTTATCTAATTCCTTATCAATTTTTGGTTTAAGGGCAAGGGGGACTCTTCATGGTTTCAACTGGATTGGTGCAATACCTGGGTCTAAATTGAATAGGCATTCCTTTATATTTGCCCAAGCCACTGCTGAAGACATCCTCAAATTCTCAGGTTAGGTTGTCCGCGCTGTCATCGGCAATGGCGTTGATTCCGGTCACTCCCATTCCTAGGGCCTCGAACCACTCCAACCTGAGCAGGCTTGGTAACTGGCCGCTGACAACCATAATTCTCAAAGGGCCAGAGAATCCTTTGAACTCGATCTGGAAAACCCGGTGTCAATTCCATCCTGACCATGACATGTAGCTTCTTGGTCTTATTTGTATTGGCCTGTCTAATGCTCGTCTGGTAAGCATCCTTGGCTTCCGTAGGTCTCTCCCCTCTTCACCGGGGCTTCCAGGGCTACAATTTTCTGGCTCCCTGTGATGTGAGTGTTTGTCTTGCCTGGAAAATGGTGGGCTGGCTGGCATGGCAGACCCTTGCCAAATGTCCCGTACAATCACACCATTGGCATGTCATATCTTGGTATCTACAGGCTGCCCGGGGGTGTCTGCCCCTACATCCTGCACAGGGAGGCTGTTTGTCTGTGGACTCGGGTTGACTTTCTTCTTTTCTGCCTGGAGGTGACATATGTCATCTTCCTCCTCTGTTGAGTCCTTGTGTTCGTCACTCTCTCGATGCACAGAAGCTTTTTGGCACAAAGTTGGCGAGCTACTATTATTTTGAAGCACTGCTGCTGACTTGCTAGATGACTCTGCAGCTCTGGCTTCATCTAGTGCAGTCTGCAGAGTGAGGTTAGGCTTTGCTAACAATTGCCAGTGCAAGCTTATGTCCCTCACTCCGGTAATAATTTGCTCTAACAGCATATCATCCAGCTCCCTGAACTCACAGTATGCTGCAGCTTTTCTTAATGCCACTACATATTGGTTAACTGTATCTCCCTCTTCTTGCATTCTCTGGTGAAATTCGCGCCTTCTCACGAACTTTGACTGTACTGGTGCATAATGTGCCTGGAGCACTTTTTATAGCGTTGCCGAGGCTACTGCCTATATGGCTGTGGGCATGATCAATGCCTTCGCGGTGTTGAAGACTTCAGATCTGCAATAACTGAAGAAGAGGGCCCTCTTCCTGTTGTCCAAGAGACCAAAGAGATCGTTGGCCTCCATGAAACACTCAAATCTCTGCATGTACGAGTCCCGCTGGTCCGTGGCTGGGTTGAACAGTGGAGGAGGAATGAGGGTGGTCATTTTGGCCCAAAACAGGATGTGCTCGGTTGTGCCACTAGACGATTCTCTATTCCTCTGGCCACGGTGGTGGCTCTGATCAGCTCTTTTTGTTCTGTGTTTCTTCCAATTCCACCTTCGTCGCCAGTGTTAGATAGGTCGATGGAAGAGGCAGGACAATTCTCAGTAACAACAGCTCTTTATTAATATAACAGTGAAACCCAGCAGCCAGCTCATTGGACATCTTGCCCTTTTATTGGGAGCTGTCAGATGGCTCGGCCAATCAGATTTGAGTATTTTCATGCCAGTTTGGTGGACCGGAGTGTGCCAGTTTGGCAGCGGATCACTCCTATTTAATATGCAACAGGAGGCTGAGCCCAACAACTTTTTTTGGCTGCCACCAGAAATGTCCCGTCCCACCTGGAGAGCTCATGGTGGGAACTGTGTGTGCCAGTTGATGCATTTGGCAGCTTCACATCCCTCTTCATTGATGTTTCTGTATTGCCAGGCAAGGTTTCCTTCCTTACCTGCTGGCCTTTTGAGGGCATTTTCACTGCCAGCCTCATCACTTTTCCTTGTTCCTTTTATTGGTTTTACCTTGATTTCTTGGTTGTATGGAGCTTTAGTTTGTGTTAGGTTCAATTGCATTTTTATTATAATTTTAGATGGCCTCAATGGTTTTTCAAAGCTACTCCCCCCTCCCCACCCACCCAAAGGCAGAAATGGAGAAAAGAAGCAAATCACATGAACCAAATTGTTTTGCATTTTTTGCACTTCTGTTTGGGAGGTTTATCTGAAGGCATTGCATCATTTTGGCTGCTTAAATGACTCCACTCAGGGAGAAATGGTCCAAATGAAATTGGTGCTTCAAGAGGTTTCTATTCCAAGAACCTCTTCAAACCTCTCGGACCCCCATTTGAGAAATGTTCCAATTCCGGGGGGGGGGAATATTGCTTGATTCCATCAATCTTACCCCACCCCCCAGGCTCTTCCCGTGGATTCCTTCAGAAATCTTTTGCAAGGTATGGTATATTACTATATATACAGCAGAGCCTGGGATTCCTCATATGCTCTCCTGCTGGTCTTGCTTCCATTCAGGCCCCTCTGATGTTTGACCTTTTGATCCCTTCTTTTCTATGGCACATCCATTTGCCTCCACACACACACACCACATGTTGCCCCGCCCCAAAGCTCTTTCACCCCCTTTCACACAAGTTCCTTGTGCTTTTATCCAAACCTCAAGATCAGCCATGTGTCACTCCATTTCTGTTCCGTGCTGAACCTCTGGCATTTCCTTTCATTTCACAGGCTTTCCCTTTGTCACGTTTCACTTATCCCCTACAGCAACCAACCTCCATATTCACCTAAAATATTCCATAATTCACATTTATTGTATAAGTTTTCTAAATCAAAGAAGAATGTCCTCTTTAGCGAATGTAGGGCAGCAGCCACACTGCACTTCCCAAATGTTGTTCATTTCTACCTGTGCTTTTTCAGATCAGAAGCCTCACAAATCCACTTTTGCATTCACTGCTGCTACTTTTCACTTCCGGTCAGGGCTGAATGAAGACAGCTCCCAGCTATGGCTCCAATTTGGTGTTCCAGCAGGAATTGTGAGTCCAGGAAAACCCCAAGTCACTAACATACTATTTCCAGCATTTCCTCAGGTTTCCTCAATTACAGGGACACTCCTCTTCAACCTCCCCCTCCACACCCATCTTTCTCAGCCAGGTTTGCTTCAGATAATCCTTGCTACAACTATCATTTCCTACCATCTCATGGAAAACTTGCATCAACTTACTGTCTTCATCCAAGTTTGAGCTACCAATGGCAGCACTTGGCTGGTCTAACCTCTTGCTTTGGTGGCCGATGGACCCTGACATACCTGATGTTTGTGCTCGATCTCCCGGCAGGCTTCCGGTTCTCTAGGAACAGCACCCGGACTCCGGAAGAGAAGGGCTGGATGTACCATCGCATCTTGGAAGCTTTCCGCTTTGCCTACGCCAAGAGGAGTTTACTTGGGGACCCTGCGTTTGTCAACCTCACAGAGGTAGCTCCGTGCCCTGCTCTGCTCCTTTCCTACCCTCCTCCCAGCTGAACAGAGTTGAGTGACTCCGCTGCATTTTGCTGGAGGTCCTGAGCTGAGAGACAAGATGGCCATCACATTAGTTCCTCAGGAAAAACCCAAGGAAGACCATCAGCCTGTGAATTATCACTTGCCTTTCCCTGTAGGGTTTCTCTTCCATTCTTCCATCTAGGTGATCAGAAACATGACATCAGAGTCCTTTGCCAACAGCCTGCGGGTCAAAATCACCAACACTACCCATAACATCACCTATTATGAACCAGATTACTACACTCCGGAGCATGCTGGGACATCCCATGTCTCAGTCGTAGCTGAGGATGGCAGCGCAGTCTCGGCCACCAGCACCATCAACCACTAGTGAGACTCCAGGATGGAACGGCTGCTGGAGATGGGCTCAGTCAGGCTCAGAGGCTGCCTTTTCCAGCAGGGTCAGGGCTGAGGGGCTCTGGGAGGACCATTCACCAAATCGTGGCTTTTCCTCCACAAGCCGAGAAGGGGGAGTGGCCCATGGGGGCTGGAGAGAAGCCAAGGGAACTGGCCCCATAGCGCCTGGATGATTGTCCACCCAAATCTTGATCTGAGCATTCATCTTTCTGGATGGCATTGGGGTCTATGTGTGTGAATGCATGCACAAGCAGGAGTGTTGTTCTATTGTTTTGGTTTGTTGGCGAGAGCTAGTTTGTTTTTTCCAAAGAGGCCCAAACTGGAGCTGGAGGGTGCCCATCTTGCTTGCCATCCCCTTATTAGCCAATAATTTGCTTCTCATTACCCTTATTAGCCAGGGAAAGGGAGCTTTCCCTGCCCACCTCCTCACAGCCACACTTCCATTGTGCCAGTTGCCATTGCTCCCCACAATCTTTCCCCTGCCCCTCTTCCTGAATTGTCTGGGGGTGCATGACATGCTCCTTCCCCAGATATGTCCTGGCACGGCCCCACCCCTCTGCTGCCTTCCTTCCCCCTCTAGACAAGTCCTGAAACACTTACAACCCCCAGGCCTTTATATGCCAGTCAATCCGGTTTTTGCACCAGCCTTGCTTTGATAAGCTTGGGTGGAGAAGCTCTGGGAAGCTCCTTCTGGGAAGAGGGCTGGTGATGCCTGGGCTCTGTGGCCTCGGAGCTTCGGCATTTCCAGGAATGGATGGCAGGAAAGCTGGGTGCAAAGAGGAGCTGCTGTATGGACCCCCTTTCTCTCGCTCACCTCCGCAGCTTCGGCTCTGACCTCCGTTCCCCTGTGAATGGCATCATCTTCAACAACGAGATGGATGACTTCAGCTCCCCTCACATAGTGAACGGCTTCGGGGTCCCCCCTTCGGTGGCCAACTTCATTGCCCCAGGTAAGGCTTTGCTTGTGCACTTCTCCGCCTGCTGCTTGAGCAAAGCATCCGGCCCCTCAAGACCCCTCTCTGGGGAGGGTCTCCTCCAGGCAGCCTCTGCATCCCCCCTCCCCCCTCAGTCCCTTGAGCTCCCTGTGCCTCTGCAGCCATGGAAGGAGAGGCAATCCATGGAAAGGCCTCCGCTGCTTCCAGGGAGTGGGCCAAACTGAGCTGACTGCCATTTCTCTTCTCCCAGAAGTCATGGGTGTCTGCAGTATGTGGTCAAAAGAGTCAAGGTGGCAGCCATCTTGGGAATGCAGTCCAGCTTCCCAGCAGAGTGGAGAGAGGTTGAGGGGGAAGACAAGAGTCAGAGAGAGGGAACAGCTCCTCCCTGGGAGTTCCCGGAAGATCTCTTGAATGGTCAAGGAGGCTGCTGGAGTTGGGCCAGATTTATTTATTTATTCATAGAATTTATAGGCTGCCCATCTTACCTGTCTAGAGATGAGGAACCATAAAGGAAGCTGCTTAGATTGGTTTCTGGAGTCTGACAATAATACAGCCTGGAGGCTCCAAGCCCTTTTCCTGGTTTGCTGTTTGAGATTCTGAGATTGATTCTGAGATTTCTCTGATAGTTAGAGGTCCATACAAAAATTCCCTTTGTTCACTTGTAATCCTTTTGCTTTCTGGGATATTCATTTATTTTATCCAGGGGATAACAGGTCCTTTATACAGATCAGAATAATACTGGTAGAAAAAAAGTGTACGGAGACATTGTTCTTAGCCAAGAACATTGTTCTTACGTTAGCTCTGGAGATTTTCCTTCAGACACTCACTGCCGACGTGAGCCGCATTCTGAGCTTTACTTCTGTCCTTATCCCACCCACCCCAATTAATTCCTTTCCAGATATTTTTCTCTTCCCAATATTCTGGCAATGGTTGCTTTTCACAGGCCATACAAATGCCTTTGCTTTTCTCTTCGCTTGGTCTTTCAGAAGGTCTGAACCAGGGGTGGGTTCCTACCGGTTCGCTCCAGTTCGGGTGAACTGGTAGTGGCGGTGGCGGGAGGCTCCGCCCACCCCACCCAGACATCATCATGGACGCTCTGCGCATGTGCAGAAGGTTCTGTGCATGCACAGAAGTGCCACAAGTGCTCATAGTTCTGAGCCAGTAGCGAAGCTAAGTGGAACCCACTACTGGTCTGAACCCCACTTACAGCACAGACTCGCAAGTCCAACTGACCCTCCAAGGGCTCATCAAAACCCCTGGACACACAGACCAACCCCTTTTCATGGTTCCTTTGTTGCTCTAGCATGGGAATCACGTTTCTCCCCTTATGGCAGGGGAGATTTTCCCTGATTCAGGGAAAACAACCACTTCTTTATGTTGATAGCAATGCCCTCTAGAGGGTTCCCTGATTCCCTCTAAGTTGTGTTGCTTACAAAACAGGGGGATTCAGCTTGTATCTGAGACTCATCGCGAGGGATAACAGCCTAGAAAGCAGCTTGCCAAGGGGAATATTGTGGGAAGGGGTCCTCCCTGTTTCTCCTAGGATTTAGTGCTCAGAATATTTTCCCCTTGAGCCGGCATGATCAGCTCTTACCCAATCACCCAACCACTGCATCAGAATCTGGGGTGACAGCAGGCAGAGAAGGGTGAACCCCAACTGCTTAATTCAGCCATGGTCCCTGCCATCCAGACCAGCACCAAGAAGCCCTGCTTGTGGACTTGCCCAAGGGGAGCTCTGTCGCAGGCCTGAGAGAAGGGAGCCTTGTAGGTCTGTAAAAACACAGCAAGGACTCTGTCGAGGGTGATGAAACCCAGCCGTTCTTGCAAGGAGAAGTTACATTTATAAGATGCTGGTTGGCCAACCCCTCCCATGTGCTCTCATCTGTACAGGAGCAAAGGAAGGGCTGATTGGAACCAGCCCATAGTTCACAGGATATTTACTACTACAACTATACTGGCTAGTGGTTTAAGTGGCATGTTCGAGGATCGTGTCCAGCAATGCATCTCACCTGGCTCCATCCCCAACAGGTAAACAACCTTTCTCATCCATGTGTCCGACTATCCTGGTGGATGAGAAGAACAAAGTCAGGATGGTGGTCGGTGCTTCTGGAGGGACAAAAATCACAACAGCAACAGCCCTGGTGGGTCATGCTGGGTAGGCTGAGGGATGTTTTTGGAGACCATCTCGTCTTGCTCTTTCAAGAAACCCTGGACCCAGTAGATTTTCTGTCAAGCGGGGACAGGCAGTACTCATGGGCACCAGGGCAATTTGTGGGCATCTCCCTCTATGACTCCTTTTCTCCTCTGTGGATAGCAATGTGCCTACCAGGACCAGAGATTTTCATGTCAACTGTGGAGGACCCCTAAGGAGGGCCTGGCAATAGGAGAGAAGGTTAACTGAGGTTACTTGAGGTCTGCAAATGGGGTTGAATAGATCCAGTGAAGGGGATCTATGCAGTGCTTGAGAGAAAGAAAGAGAAGTGGCTTCCAAAGGAGATGCTCACCAGGTTTTCTACTCAGGTTCTTGAACAGACCATCTTTGAAGCTCTGCTAAATTTTGTCTTTTGGGGGGGGGGAAGGGACATTTAACCCCCATAGTTACATCAATTTTGTGCTCTTTGCCATAGAATGAATATCTATGCTTGGGTTTAGGTGCACCTGTGAATTGGGGAAGTTGAAAGGAAGATGGAGAGAAAAGGTTGACAGGTGTCTCTCATCTAAAGTTATGTTTGGATTTGAAAGCCACCCAAAATTGAAAGTTTGAATTGTAAAATTGGAATAGCAAACCTTGAAAAAAGTTTCAATTCACCCCATGTTGAAATTCTTGGTGGCATTGAGCTTTCCATTCTTATCTATCTCGCACTCGGTCTCTTGGGGGAAACAGTTGTTGGTTAAAGCAATGATCAAGTACATCTCAAAGCTCTTGGCAAGACAGACATTTTACTGAGCAGCTACAGCTCCTCTCTGGTCTCTCCCAACTCATCCTGGATTCATGGATCCCTGGAAAGAACATCAGCTTCAGTCCTGCCAAGAGATGCTTGGAGACCTAATCCCATACCTTTTCTTTTGTGCAGACCATCATCAATGCCCTGTGGCTTGGCTATGATATTAAGGCTGCTGTGGAGGAGCCGCGAGTTCATAACCAGTTGCTCCCCCCGGCTACACTTCTGGAGAAAGATGTGGAAAAGGTCTGTTTTAATAACGGAAGGAGCTGGGTTGGGGTTTAGCCCAAAGGGGGTCAACAGCAGAAGGGTTCTCTTTCAGGAGTGTCTTTCCCACCTCTGTCACATTGTTGTGCAGTTAGGCAACTGGGGAATCAGAGGGCTATAATTCTGAAACACATGCAGAGTCTCAGGTTGGGTGAAGTGGCTCCCTTTAGCTCAAGGTGCTTTCCGGGTTGTCCAATCCATCTGACAGGTGAACAGGTGAACAGGTGAACAGGTGACAGGTGACAGGTGAACATCCCTTAGACCATAGCTGGGAGCAGCTGTCTCTTGACTGAGCACAGTCATCTCTGCCCCCCAAGGCAAAAGAGTCTGATGTAAGAAAATGCTCTTGGATCTCTTGAAGATAATGGTTCGTAACCTGGTTTTTCCTTCCTGGGTCTAGGAAATCGAAGAAGACCTGGTGAAAAGGAAACACGAAGTCAAGAGGACCAATGAAGGTGCTGTGGTGCAGGCCATTCTCTGGACTGAAAATGGTTGGGCTGCAGCCTCCGATTCCCGGAAAGGGGGCTTTCCAGCAGGATACTGAGCTGGCCAACTACACGTTACTCAGAAGGTCCAAGCTTGACTGGCTCACCACTTTCTACAGATCTCTGGAGCAAGTGATTCTGTGTCTCACCAATGTAGGGTGTGGGGTAGATTTATAATGAACATAGGATAATGAGATGACCATGGGACAATTGTGCACTGCTTCATTGACAAACACTATAGATGTAGCGACATGGGGGGGAAATCCAGCTGTTGGCATCAGCTTGTCCTTGGCATTTCTTAAGGATCCACAGAATCCTGCCGTTCATTGTTTCCTTGATAGATCCCCTGCTGAATGCAGGAATTGTTATCCAGGCCTCCTGGAGAAAGCCAGACAACCCAAAGTGGCTTTTGTAGCTTGGCGTCTCTGGCAGCAGAAAAGGTATCCTGGTTGCTTCCACCGGCCTCTCCCAGATGGGTCAGCAGGTGGCGCTCTACACCCAGCAGAAGAAGAGTGATGGATTCCCTCCTCCCACCCTGTTGGATGGGGTGAGAAGCAGATGGTCTCCACCTGGACTGTCAGCAAACACATGTGTTTTGTCCAGGTGCAAGGAAACCTGATACTTGGGCCACTTTCTGACCCTGGTTCAGGAGTCAAGCAGAGGAATGTGAGAAGACTTGGGTCTTGGGAGAGAGACAGACCTCTCTCTCCCCTTTGCCAGCCATGCCCCCTTCGGCTGCCCCAGCTACTGTCTGGGCTGATCCACCCTCCCCAAGCCAGAGTGGGCTGGAAGGCAGCTTCCAGAGAGTGGGGGGGGCTGCACTCTAGAGGGCCAGGCCGTTCCCAGTGCAAGGCATCACCCACCCACAGCAGGAGCCAAAGGGTTGGTGGGGTGCCAACCAAATTGGAGCCAGGGTCAAAAAGAAAATTACTTCAAAATAACTAACATATAACAAGGGTATTTCTAATGCTTTCATTCCTTTCTCAAGCGTCATGCCCCAGATATCACAACCAAATGATTACTTCCCATCATTGAGAAAACTACTTATTCATTCAACTTAAAACTGCATGTCCTTTTTGTACATATGTTCCAGTCAAGCTTCAACGTGTTTTTGGCAAGTCTGTGGCCAACTAGGTATTTCCCCGTCCTATGCTGGACATCTGATGGATCATTTTCTAAGTAAGGGGCTTTGTGGCTGTTGCATTTCATCTATTTCTCTGTATAATTTTAAATTTTGTTTCTTTCAAAGGGTTTTTGTATGTCATATAACACTTCCTGCCATGGCTTCACCATTACTCAGATAAACTGGGAGGTCCAGTTTGGAAAATGTGACCTATCACTTAACAATGCCTCTCTTCATTGAAACTTCAATGAGACTATGTGTCAGTCTTGCCCCAGCTAGGTCCCTAGGAAAGGAAGACTCTCGATTCTATTTGGTGAAAGTGATAGGTTCTTTGACTAAGGATGGCAGAGTTGACACTATGATTTATTTTTTATATCGTGTAGCCCATATTTAATTATCCTCCTCCTCCTTAAAAATGAAGTGAGGTTAATTCAGAGATTTTCTTTAGAGGAAAACTTGCTGAAGATAATCCAAATCCATGGAATTTGGTTGGGGCAATAAAACAAGGGAAGTTTCTTCAGTTACCTGAAAGAGACCAGAAATTATGTAGCTGTGCAGGAGATGGATAATCAGTTTCTTTTGATTACAGGGTTTCTCAGGGTCTCCATTCATTCCTTCGGCATCAGGATGGGCAGTCTTCTAGAAACTGGGCTTTCTGGAAACACAGCACCCATTTTGGAATCAAGAAAACCAATAAAAGTGAGCGCAATCCAAGCACCTCCCAGCACAAAAGTGGGTAGAGATGTGTTTGGAACCAAGACAATGAGCAGGCTGGCCCACTGGAGCCCCAGAAGGTGAGCTGCCCATTGCTCCCCAACCTTGATGTCCCACTGAGAAGGACAAGCACCGGATCGCCCGGCCAAAGGGGCCGAAGGGAAAGCTGCCCATGTTGCACTGCTGGCCCCGAGGCTCCTCTGGAAGGGGAGGGTGGTTGGAATGGGCTTGTCAAGAGGTGCTGTGACCAAAGAAAGTGGAAAAAAATGAAATCCTTGAAAACCCTCCAGAAACAAATCAACCTAAAATAATATGTCTTTGTGTTGGGAGGCTTTCAAAAGAAAAGGCAAAGCCATGAGATTTGAAAAGAAACAGACCCACAAATAATCTGTGAAAATATATTTTAGACTTTCTATAGAACAAATGAGTGCGTGAAGAAATAAATTTTTTAAAAAGCTCATAATCCAGAATGACTCTCCCATTCCTAGTGGAATTCCCCCATTCTTGCCCCCCCACTCCCTCCCCCCACCATCACAGTAACAATCAGCAGGTGGGAACACAACAAACCATAACTTTCACTTTCAGCAACAAGAACAGGAAAAGCTCCTGCTGTGCCTTTGGCTTTGATGTGCCCAGGGTGGGTGGGTGGAGAGCAAAGCTCAGGGCATCCAGCCACCCCCCTCCCCCAGCCTGAAACAAAAGGTTAATGGCTCCCAGGTTTTCTCCACAGCTTTGGCAGCAGGCCCTACTCAACTCTTTGGGGGAGAGGGTTGCCCCAGGTCCCCTGGGCATTGGCTCATTTGCTTGCCAGGCAAAACCTCCTTCCAAAGCCTTGAGCTTGGAAGGGCTTCGGTTACACCGGCTGCAGCGTGTCTGCTCTCTTCGGATAACTCACTTTGCAGTGCAGAAGGGGATTTCCAGGAGATTCCTGGGTTCTTACCAAATACCAAAGGCTCAGTGATGCCAGTCCCAGCCTTTCTCACCGGGCATCCTTGGCTTCCATCAGCCACAGACAGAGGACCTAATCTCAGGACAGGGAAGAGGCTATTCCAACAAGGCTTAGCCCAACACACCTTTTCCTCAGGTTCTGGACTCATGGGAGACAAGAGTTGTGGCTCAGCTTCTCATTTTCTACAGGATGAATGTCTCGCCCATGTGTGGACATAAAGTCCAGTTGCAGCAAGAAGATAAGCCTGACGGAGGAGAAATGTAGACCCCAGTTTGGTCTATGTGTGTCTGTGGTTTGCATAGGAATGTGTCCCAAGTTCCTTGCAGCAGCCTCTGTGGAGGCCGATGATGGAACCGCCAGAGAAGGAGACCAGGTTGCCGCAGAGTGTAGCAGAGCTTCTCCTGGCTTCTAGTAGCCAGAGGCTTCTCCTCGCTTCCTCTGATCAGAATAAGGGAAGATGCAGGAGCCCTCTTGGGAGATGCCCTGCACCACATTCATGACATGCTGTGCAGTGTGCACTGAGTGCCCCATGGTGATCAAAGCCGTCGTGAGGTTCTGCAGAGGAAAAAAAGGCAACGTTAAGCCCCACATAACCTCTTCAGAGGCCGCCTGCACAGCTCTGTGGGCCATCATGTTAGGATGGGGGCCTGGGCAGTGGGAAGAGGCAGCCCGGAGACCCTTCAGGAGAAGGCTGGGCTGGCCGTTCCTGGGCAGATGCAGAATGGTACACGAGCCTCATTCTCTCTACCCCTGGTCCCACAGGAGAGGACCAGCTTCCTGACAGTACAAGCCATAAGCCAGTGGAACAGGCTGCCCCATGAAGTGGTGAATTCTGCTCTGTTGGGGGTTTTCAGAGATGGGGTGGCTGTCAAACCCACTGTGGTGAATCCCAGAATCAGGACTTGGACAGTCTAATGTCTGGGAAGATCAGCTGGGCAGGGAATTCCAGGCCAGGAAGAGACTGTGCAGAGCTGCCCAAAGTACCTCAAAATAAGTTTCTGAAACTATCAGGGACTTTTCTATCCGAGGAATAGACAAGGGAGCTATTCTGAAAACCTCTTCATCCAAGTCTCCAGCTGGCCCCCTCTTCCCTCTGTGTCCCAGTTGTCTCCCCACACTTTCACCCCACCCTTCCTAAAGCAAATGACTGATCTTCCATTTCTCTTTTTAACCTAAGAGAAGAAAAGAAGGTGCCCTGCTGAGGGATGGGGGAAGGCAGAAGGGATGGTTCCAGGGGTGAAATTTACTTACCTTCGCTACCGGTTCAGAAGTGTGAGCAAGTGCGCCTCCTCCACGCATGCGCAGAGCCTTCTGCGCATGCACAGAGGGTCAAAACTGGGACGTGATGACGTCCGGGCGGATGGGTGGAGCCCCCACCGCCGGCGCTACTAGTTCGCCTGAGCTGGATAGAACCAGCTGAATTTCACCACTAGATGGTTCTATTTCTTTTAGTTTATTGCGAAGCTGGCAAAATAGCTAAGTTCCATGAGCATCTACCCCTCCCCCCCAAAAAAGGCCTCCCACAATGAGACGGGGGAAGGAATCCCACAGGGCCTTCATGGAATAAGAATCTGACCAAGGCTGGCAAGTAATGGGGGTGGTTCTCTTCTCCAAGAGGACTGTTTTCACCCAGCCTTGCTGCTGTGAACATTTGTGTGGGACACAAGATCCCCACCACCAAGTTAGGGGAGGGAGGAGGAGGAGGGAGGGAGAGAAGAGGCAAGAACCAGGTCAGCGTCTCACCAGTGGAAACTGCTTCTCCACTTGAATGGAGCCACTTCCAGTGGCAGAGAGGATGGGCGCTCCGATGGCTTGATCCAGATCGTACCCAAACCACAACTTATTGACAATGGCCTGCAACAGAGAGTCCTTTGATAAACCCACCAAAGAGACGTCTGGCCAGGAGCATCCCCATGGAAGCTGAGGAATAGTCACGGGGAGCAATTCAGGGGATGCAATTAATTTACATTATATTGAGGTAGTCTTTGGCCCCGAGCTCTCTCCTTGCTTGAAATGCAATGTCTATCTAGCCACAGAAGGTCACGTGCTTCTCGCCCCCACTCCCCAGCAGTTTGCATTTTCCTGTAATTGAAAGGGATTTGACTGCATAGAAATTTGACTAAAACGTGACCCTTCGTGGGAAAAATAATCCCAGCAGGCTGCTCTGAAGGTTTCCTCTGGCCACATCTCAGCCAAGGAGAAGAACAGCCTCTGTCAGGAAAATCATAGAAATGGAAGAAAAACACCAGGTTGAGGGGGGGGAGGCTGCAGATCAAGGCTTTGAACTGGATTCTGCAGGGTGGGGTTCATTAATGAAAGTCCTGGGCCATCCTCAAGGGTGGCTCTTGTACAAGGCTGTGGGCTTTCATGGCTTACCTGGGCTACAGCAGGGATAATGAGGGGCCCACCTGAACCTCCTATTATTAGCTTGGACTTCCCATCTTTAGAAAGAAGAATGGACGGAGTCATGGCGGAGGGAGGCATCTCTCCTGGTGGGACAACAGGAGAAAGTGTTAGCTGATAGAAGAGAATCTTTATAGCGCAGGATTGAACTTGGTGTTCTCTGAGCTTGGTTTTTTCTTGCAAACTTTTTATTACCAAACTAGGTAACATCATCATCAGGTAATGAAATGTGTGCAATAAATCAACGAAGCTCAGAGAGCACCAAGGACCCCAAAGTAGTACTTCCCTACAGGATCCATCTCTTAGGAAACCCCAACACCCATGCATGCACGCCTCCTCAGCAATTCTAGCATCTGAGGAAAAGCCAATGAATTCAGTGTGACTCTTTGTGGGGTAGGGGAGTAGGGAGTGGTCCTTACCTGGAGAAATGCTTTTACTAGACCGCTTCATGCAAAAATCGGCCAGCTCATTGTTTAAGATGATTCCAGTTTGCTGCGAATAGACCATTGAGCCAAACCTAAGCACAGAGAAAGCAGACAGGGGAGGGAAGAAGATGGATGGGACCATTGCATTGATCAAGAGGCTGCTGTGAATCTGGCTAGGACAGGTGGCCTCGGGCGGCTGCTCTGAATGGGGCTCCAAGGGGCTCAGCTAGTACCTCATCCTGGAATAGAGATGGGCAGATCCTGCCAGGATCCTAGGCCCCAGAGGCCTCCTCTGGAAATCTGATGGGAATGCTGTTTGTGCTAGCCTATAAAAGAGCCACCTCTCGTGGCCCTAGACCTCATGACGAGGAAAGCAGCCCCAGGAGACTAGTAGGGAGTGGTCTCCTGGCCTCTCTCTGCTGAACGGGCAAGAAAGAAGCAGGGACAAGGGGAAGACAGCCCTTTCAGATAGCCCCAAACTATTTCTATTAAACTATTTAAGAGCTGAGGTGGCACAGTGGCTAGAATGCAGTATTGCAGGCTAATTCTGCTGACTGTCAACAGTTTGGCAGTTCAATTCTCACCAGCTCAAGGTTGACTCAGGCTTCCATCCTTCCGAGGTGGGTAAAATGAGGACCCAGATTGTTGGGGGCAAGAGGCTGACTCTGTAAACCCCCTAGAGAGGGCTGTAGAGCACTGTGAAGCGGTATATAAATCCAAGGGCTGTGGCTAGTGCTATTTCCTCTGTCTTGGAAACTCCATCTCATGTGTCCTCAGAGAACCCTTATCCTGCCAGCCTCAGCAATGGCCCCCGCCTCAGACTGGCATTCTTGGCACGTCTGCTAGGAAGGAAGGCCTCTCCTTAAGGAAGCAAAGCTGCTCTGCCAGCTCAGAAGCTCTTGGGAGGAGACTCTGGAGAGACATGCCTTGACTCAGTCCAGTGAAGGGGGCAAGCAACCTCCCCAACATTTTGCCAGCTTTGCCTGTGGGACCTTCAGTTAACAAAGGAGGAGCAGGATTGTGCCTGCAACCAATGTGAGAAGCACAAGCCTGACTGGGTCAGCTTCCCACATGGAATTGTGGGCGGACGCTACAACTGGGAGTGGCTTTCGATGGAGTTACCACAGATGCTTCTGCAGAAACCCTAACTGGAAGGAGGTGAGACCGCCTGGACATGGAGGGCCAAACAGTCAAGGCTGCCCTCAGCCTCACACATCCATAGCTGCCCCCACTTACGGGTGGTTGATGGTGCTGGTGGCTGACACAGCACTCCCGTCTTCTGCCAAAACGGCCACGTGGGAGGTGCCAAAAGGTGCCATTTTCAGCTGGGCTGGGTCATAGTGGCTGGTTGGGTGGTCTCCCCGGCCGTCAATCAACTGCCTGATGTGGTCAGCAAAGGCATCTGACATCATCTCGTGGAGAACCTCCTGAAAGGGTGGGCATTCCGGTCAGGAAGTAGACCTGCCATGGGTGGCCCTGAGACCACCTTCCAAAATGCCCAAAAGCCAGGAGGGCCGTGAACAGAATGTGGAGTTTCTGGACAAACATGGATGGACAGCAGAGCAAGGGAAGCCGAAGGCTGGGCTCAGAGCCTCCTTTCCCAGCAACTGAGCCATACAGCTCATCGCAGAGAAAGAGGTCTCCTTTTACGGTGCTCTGTGCCCAGCAGAAGCGGGGGCACACAGGAAAAGGAAGACTCCCTTTTCTGCATTAACTAACAGTGTGCCAATGCCTCAGGTCAGGGCCACTGTAAATTAAATAGCTGGCCTCTTTATCCTTCCAGCATTTTCATCCAATATGAAGTCAGAAAACCTTTTATATTTTCTTTACTCTGCTTGTAATTGAACTTTTTATCTTTATTTGACTTCTCTGAGCTGTTGCAAAAATCAGTTTTTTGTATATTAATTAGAAATGCAGGACTCTTGTTTCATATCACATGCAAACAGTGGTGAGGACTGAAAACCAGCATTTAAGTGCTGATTTTCATGATGTAATCTAACAGTTGGCACATTTTTTTCTGCGCTGTGAACAGCATCACAGAGTTCTCGGGGCCATTTGCTCCCTTCAAAATAATTGAGGGAGCTAAACTGCAGAAAGCTGCAGAAAAATATCCAGCTCATTTTTATAATGTTTAGGGGACAATTAAGACCTACCTTGCAAAGAATGGTTTGGAAATATAGGCTATAAATGGTAAATATGTAAAGAATAAAATGGATATTAACTTCCACTAATCTGGAAGTTTTTTTTTAAAAAACCCAATAAGAATGTTGTCCTTGCCATCTAAGAATAAAAGTCCTAGGAACAAAGTACCAGATTTTGACACACATTTACTAGACATGCAAGTGGGCATCAGGATGACTCTAAGCACTGAGCTGCTGACCCTAATGCAATTCCAGAAATCTGAAGGCAGTCCCAGGAAAGATTCACCTCTTTTATTTTAGAAAAATTAGGGTCATCTAATTTTGCTCTTTGGCCATTGGCAAACTTCAAGGTCTCTGCGATGTAGTGATAGGCCCTTGCTCTTCTGTTTGGCTCTTCCAGGTCCACTTTGGTGAAATTGAACCCTGAAAGACAAGGAGAGTTGTGAATGACCTGATCATCAATAGACTTAAAAACATGTTTACAGGCAGCCCTCGACTTACAGGGACTTATGAGCCGGGGTGGCACAGTGGTTAGCATGCAGCATTGCAGACTAATTCTGCATTCCACTGCCAGGAGTTCGATTCTGACTGGCTCGATTCTGACTCAGCCTTCTGTCCTTCCGAGATGGCTAAAATGAGGACCCAGATCGTTGGGGGCAAGAGGCTGACTCTGTAAACCGCTCAGAGAGGGCTGTGAAGCACTGTAGAGCGGTATGTAAGTCTATGTGCTATTGCTACAACCAGAATTGGGACCAGAACTTCTATCACTAATTGTGACTGATTTTATGATCTTTTTGCCATGGTCATTAAGTGAATCACACATTTGTTAAGTAAATCTGGCTTCCACCATTATTTTTCTTGTTGAAAAGCTCCTGGGAAGGTCATAAGTGGTACTCTGGGATGCTGCAACTATTGTAAATATATGCCGGTTGCCAAGGAGCCAAATTTTGATCATGTGACCATGTGGTCACCGCAACGGTCATAAGTGCCTGTACCAGTGATAAGTCACATTTTTCAGCACTGTCACAACTTTGAACAATCATTAAAAAAATGTTTCTAAGTTGAGCACTACCTAAATGTCAACTAAATAACAAAATTCTGTAGACAGAACAATATTGTTTCCACATGTCAGCTCTTGATATCTTTACTCCAAACACCAAGAATGCAACAAGAAGAACATTTGCATTCTTAAGACACATAATAACCCCATTGATGAGAGCCTCAGATGATCCCTCATCTGACAAGAATAAATCAAAAGAGCTAATATTCCGATCTCCAAGAGCAAGGTGATTGCAACCAACTATTAAATGTTCCTTGTTTGATTGCTATTATATTTCCTGCAATTTGCAACAAATTGATTTCACATTGTTTCAGGCTTGTTATTTGAGAAACCACGTAATAACTAATATAAATTTCATCAGCTCCACTTTCCTTGAAGAAAGGTTATTGACTTATAAGGCAAGTTAAGTCCTGTGGGACTTCAAAATCAGTGATAATATTTGTAATAGCCCGATAGTTTAAGAATATAAAACAATGAATATAAAGTAAAGAAATCCTTCAAATAGGCAGATTCCCCTTGAAATCCAGGAGACAGCAACACAAAAGCACCCTCTAAAAAACCCAGGAAATGTCTGAATAAGCTAGGTTCTGGAAAACCAGAAGAGCCTTGGATAGTACAGTGGTCTAAAGCCCTGTTATTAACATCAGCTGCCTGCAATTATTGCAGGTTCGAATCTCACCAAGGCTCAAGGTTGACTCAGCCTTCCATCCTTTCTAAGGTAGGTGAAATGAGGACCCAGTTTGTGGGGGCAATAAGCTGACTTTGTATAAATATACAAAAGTATGAAGGCTATTGCTTAGCACATTGTAAGCCGCCCTGAGTCTCCGGAGAAGGGCGGCATATAAATCAAATTAAAAAAACAAAACAAACTCCTGCTGTCTGCTGTTTTCTTCTCAATTAGCATAACTTCCCTAGGAAAGGAATCCCTTTCACAAGAAAAGGTTCAACTAATGCCTTTAAACAGTATTAGGCAGGAATTAATCAAGCTCTATAGAAATGAGCCACCAAATGTTACAACTGATTAAATTATGAACTGGGCTATCTAAGCTTCACTTTGCTGGCTGAGAAACTGACAAATCCAGATAGGCAGCAGGAAAGTCCTGATAAAGAGATAGAATTGGGAAGGTTTCACAAGGACCCATTGTGAGTAATCTTGTACCAAATATGACAAATCTTGGAGCAGAAATGACAAATGCAACCAACCAAGTGTGAACACAAGCCTTGTGAAAAAAGTCACCTAGATTGACAGGTTATAAATAATAAACTTTCTGTATAAATATCTGAGCCAGCTTTTACTCAGGGCAATTCATTTGGACCGCTGTCTCAAGAGTCAGGCTTTCTATTTCTGCAGAAACAAACAGCTGGAAAATGACATTCCTCGTTCCAGAGAGTTGTATGCCAACAACTGGACCAAAAAAATTAAATGTTTACATAGAATAAAACACTGAGATAGATCAAGCTTATTTTTATCTCTACCAAAGTTTTAAAAACAGCTGCCTTTGAACCGAATGGTTACGAAATAACATTATTAAAGTCTTACGTCACTAAAAACAAATATTTAGATCCTGTTTTTAAATTGAATTATTATTCCATAAACAAAGTTTTCATGGGGAAGGGCCCCAGGCATCTGCCCTCTTTCAGCCCTGCACTCTTGCAAATCCCCTTCGCAGCAGGCATTCCGATTCTCGCCCAGAACCCCTGATAATAATTCTCAAGATGAGCCTAAAGACCTAAACGCTGAATTTCCCTGTTCAACTGACCAACCTCGGATGAAAGCCCAGCTGAAGGACAGGAGACTGGTAAATCTACCTTTCTCTAAAGGTAGATTTACCTCTAAAATCTTGTAAGATGTTCCTACCAAGGAAATGTATCTGATCTCTTGGAAATTAGTTTAAAATAATGTCACGCTCTTGACAGGAAGGCCTTGCATGAAGTCAATTAACTCTGGAATTAAATTCCTCCTAGTTACATTTATCTTCCCTTCCTGATTGAGAAGAATTCCTGGAAATCCTTAGCCCAAGATAAACAAACTCAACTTAAAATCTTGATTGCTTCTACAGTTATTATTATAATACAAGAGTATTGAAGGTGATTTATTCCAGTTTATAGACATCTTACGTTTGGCTCTTTACTCTAATTCTATCAAAGCATGCAAAGAAATTATATATTTTCTAATTTGAGGAAACAAGAACACCATTAAAATACAGTATGAGAAACAACAATGGATCAATAATCCATTATTATATAATAATATACTGTAATTTAATCAACCAACCAAAGCAGCTGTTGAAATTGTAGCTTTCATATTTTTATCAAGCGAATAGTTCTGTAATAATTGTGGAACTCATGCTCAGCTCAAGAATAACTTGCTCAGTTAAAACTAAAGTAATGTAGGTGGCTTTGAGAAAAGCTTATTCTATCTAAGAAAAACAGAAAACAAAAAAAGGTCAATATACTTTTTATGTTAGTATTCTGGAAAACCATCAGGGCAATGAGTGCTTTTCAACACCACAGAATAATCGTAGTGACAGTTACTGGAGATGAAGAGCATGTAGCCAAATTAACCACAGATAATTATAGTATGAAAAGAACTCAGGTTCTATAAACCAAACCAAACCCAAAACCACTATTCCCTCTTCTCTTGCTGAAGCTTCTGTGCGGCCCTCATTTGTATCTTGAATAGATCACATTAATTTGAATCTGGAAAGCAGCATCATATTGGGCTTCCTCCAAAATCATCTGCTTTATGCCACGACTAACAATTCTACTTTGGAGAAAAGCTTCTGTGCAATTGTTGGGTCTTGAATAAATGCTGCCACAGTGCCCCATGCTCAGACAGCAGTTTCCCTGAGGGCCTGTTAATGCCAGTAATGACCCAGATGCAGCTCCCATCCTACTCAGCTCTGGACAGGTAGAATTCTGGGTTCCAAGGTGAGGAAGCCAAGCCTTGACCAAATCCCAAGGACAGGGTTTCTCCACCTTGGCAACCAACGGGTGCGCTTCAAGGTATTGTTTATCACCTTTAAAGCGCTCCATGGCATAGGGCCTAGCTATCTTCGAGACCGCCTGCTGCTACCGATGACCACCCATCGACCTGTGCGCTCCCACAGAGAGGGCCTCCTCAGGGTGCCATCAGTCAAACAATGTAGGCTGGTGACCCCCAGGTGGAGAGTCTTCTCTGTGGGGGCACCTACCCTCTGGAATCAGTTGCCCCCAGAGATAAGGAGAATCCATGACCTCAGTGCCTTCCGCCGGGCTGGCTTAAAAAAATAATTTTAAATGTTTTAATTGGTTAGTCACTTTTTAATGTATGGGGCCAAATTTATATATATTCTTTATTGTTTTTAATGTTTGTATTCTATGTTTTTTAATTTTGGCTGTACACCGCCCTGAGTCCTCAGGGAGAAGGGCGGTATATAAATCTTAAATTAAATTAAATTAAATTAAATTAAATTAAATTAAATTAAATTAAATT
>WNWU01000060.1:617893-687946 GCA_012654045.1 Ptyas mucosa | reverse complement strand
ATAGAATAGAATAGAATAGAATAGAATAGAATAGAATAGAATAGAATAGAATAGAACAGAACAGAACAGAATAGAATAACAGAGTTGGAAGGGACCTTGTAGGTCATCCAGTCCAACCCCACCCCCAAGCAGACCCTACACTATTTCTGACAGATGGCAGTCCAGTTTCTTCTTGAAAGCTTCCAGTGATGAAGCTCCCACAACTTCTGAAGGCAACTTCTGTTCCATTGGCTGATTGTTCTCATTGTCAGAAAATTTCTCCTTATTTCTAGGTTGAATCTCTCCTTGGTCAATTTCCATCCGTTATTCCTTGTCTGGCCTTCAGGTGCCTTGGAAAACAGCTTAACCACCTCCTCTCTGTGGGAGCCCCTCAAGTATTGGAAGACTGCTATCATGTCTCCCCTGGTCCTTCTCTTCACTAGACTAGCCATGCCTGGTTCCTGCAACCGTTCTTTATATGTTTTAGTCTCCAGTCCCCTAATCATCTTGGTTGCTCTTCTCTGCACTCTTTCTAGAGTTTCAACATCTTTTTTATAGTATGGTGACCAAAACTGGATGCAATATTCTAGGTGTGGTCTTACTATGGTTTTCCAAGCTAGTTCTCCAGGAAGAACATTTCCTAATCTGGTATCACCAAATCTCACCACCTAGAAGCCAACTGTGATTTTTCCCCAGCTGGGGCCCTGCCTTGGTTAATCAAGAGGCCCCTGGGGACCAAGAGCTTTTGCTCATTTACCTTTTAGGACATTGAGAATGAAGAAAAGGACTGCTCCAGCTGCTGGCCTTGGGGCTGAGAATATGGTATATTTGTCCAGTGACATATTCACGGGTTTCATCAGTTCAACATGATAATTCTTGAGGTCCTCCAATGTCAAGGTGCCACCTAAACAATGACAGGAAAAAAGAGTGAATCTTTCAAAGTTAAATTAAATTAAATTAAACAAATAATTCTCCTAGGAGGCAATACTTTTCAGAAAGGAGGTGCATGGTGTCTCCCTCTCAACTTGAAGCCCCAGGACAGGCTGCAGACCAGGAGCAGATTTGAGCCTTAAAGCTGCTATAGTGACCAACAGAGATGGCCTTCAAAACTATCAGCAGCTAACTCTTCTCTGCCCCTTTTTCTGGAAAGAAAATCTTGGATTATATATCTGTAATTAGTGGACCTTTGTGCAACTTCATACGAGAGCCATTTTGGAAAAGTGAGACTGCTGGGAAGACCACTGGCTAGCGTAGCCATTTAGGGCCCTTCCCCACTTGAACAAAACTGTGATACAAACATGAATGTATTGTGATTTTATCTTTTTCTTATCTGCAGCCCAAACCTCAGTGTCAGGCTTGCCTCTGTTCAAAGCTCAAGAAAGAAAAACCCCATGTTTGTAGAGAAAGGTACTTTTACTGAGTATGAACTGAATGCAGCAAAAAAAAAGCAAAGTCTGAGGCAATAGGTGCGAAAATTACATATTGAAAGTATCCCCCAAATCCCTCCCCACAGTCCCAAGGCAAATGTCCAATCCACAACTCCCCAAGGTGTCATGTGGGGTACTTCTTTAGGCAGCCCCATCTATCTGGTATGCCAGAACGGTTGACCTTGGCAGTTATCAGCTCTCTCTGCAGCTGCTAAAAAGACAGCGAGAATTTTCCTCCCTTTTTCGAGACATCTCCAAAAGCTCGCTTCCCCCCTCCCAAATACCTACAATACCTCCCCCCTCCCATTACAATAGCAGCCGAAAGCAAGCAAGCATCATGAGGCTGACATTCGGCTCTCATGCAGAAGAGACGTTAGTCCTAAAAAAAAAACAAATGGAAATAAACAGAATAGAAGCAAATGATAAAATATCCAACATACATATAATATGTATAAATCCCAACTTGTTAAGGCTTATCAGGGTATACTGTGAAATTTTTGTAAAAGTTTAGGAGCCTTAACATCTCGCTCATTCACCCATTCTGATTGAGAGGAAGGAAATGTTTTCAGGCCACCAAGTACTGTACTCTACCCCTATGTTTCCTGGAATCAAGGATTTCTTTGACCTCAAAATGTTGCTCCCCTTCAATGAGAAGTGGGACCGGAGGGGAGGTCAAGTCGAATCAAGGAGGCGTGTACAGGTTTCAGCAAACTTACACGGAACACCGGGTGGATTCTCCGGAGAGTTTTGGGTAGCTCCAACTGAACTGTGACCGGGTTTACGATTCGCACAATGGGAAACGGTCCAACGTATTTAGGCCTAAGTTTTTTCGACTTTTGGGTAGTTTGTAAGTACTTAGTGGAGAGGACAACCCTATCACCAACTTGGTAATTCCTTGGCATAGCCCTTTTCTTATCCGCCTGTTTCTTATGGGCTCTATGATCCTCGTCTAATGCCTTACATGCTACAGGCCAGGTAAACTGTAGCTGTTCAATCCAATCTACCAAGGGTGGAATTTGAGGCTTTTCCTGTGGTAACTCCGGGATAGGCACAAAGTCCTGACCTGACACCACTTTGAATGGTGTAAACCCAGTACTTCTATGTATGAAATTCTTATAAGCCACCTCTGTGAACTGTAGTAAATCTGCCCAGTTATCTTGCTTTTACATAACACCTGAGGTATTGTTCCAACACCGAATTAGCTCTTTTACAAGCCCCATTAGTCTGAGGATGGTGGGTGGAGCTTAGCCCTTGGGCAGAACCTAACAACCTCAGGAATTCCCTCCAAAAGTGGGAGGTGAATTGAACCCCTCTATCAGAAATAATTTGTTCTGGAACCCTGTATAACCTATAGACATTGTTGAATAAACAATTTATCCAATGTCCTCACTGAGGGAATTTTTGAACAGGGTACAAAGTGCACTTGTTTGGAGAACAAGTCTGTAATCACCCAAATGACTGTATTTTTGTTACTTTTGGGTAGTTCGACAATAAAATCCCTGGATATCTCCTTTCACGGAGCCCTTGGTCTGGCCACAGTCTGGAGTAGCCCAGGTGGCTTCCCTGGTGGTCTCTTTGCTAAAGCACATACCAGGCAGCTAGCGACATATGCCTTGATAGCTTTCTTTAGGGAAGGCCACCAAAATTGTCTTTTGACTAAATGTAGAGACTTAACAAACCCAAAATGTCCAGCCACTTTGGCATCATGAGACTGTTGTAGCACTGCCCCACTCAGCCTGGCCGGGACATACAACTTGTCCCCCATCCAGATTCGAACCTGCAATAATTGCAGGCAGCTGATGTTAATAACAGGGCTTTAGACCACTGTACTATCCAAGGCTCTTGGTAAATATAATTACCGGTAATTGATTTGTAAGAAATTGGATTGCTACTATTAGTAGATTGCCATTGAGGTAGATCAGGACCCTCTTGTAAAGATGCTCATGTAACACCTCATTAATTAATTGCATGAACACTGCCGGTGCCCCCTGTAGCCCAAAGGGGAGCGCCCTAAATTGAAAGTTACCCAAGGGGCAATTGAAAGCAGTTTTCCACTCATCCCCCTCATTAATCTGGACCCTGTAGTAAGCCTCTCTCAGATCCAGCTTGGTGAAGATCTTCCCCTTTGCCAAGTGAGCTAGCATGTCTTTCATAAAGGATAGTGGGTAGACACTTTCCACATAAATAGCGTTCAGGTTCTTATAGTTGACACACAAGCAAAAAGAGCCATCTTTCTTCTCTCGAAACAAAACGAGGGCGGTCACGCACAGCCTCACCGGTTGGATGAAGCCCACTTTTAGGTTTTTATCAATAAAGTTCCTCAGCTCCTCCAGCTCACATGGGTCATGGAATAGATCTTTGGTTTAGGGAGCTTCACCCCTGGGAGGATCTCTATGCCACAGTCAGTGGGTCGGTGGGCTGGGAGCACATCTGACGCCTTCTCACTGAAAGCCCCCCTGAGGTCCCAATATTCGTTAGGGATTTTCTCCTCCCCCGCAATATGTTCACTCGCCATCGCTGCTCACTCCTTCGCAGCTTTGGCCGTGCAAAAAGGTTTGCCCCCTTCTTTCCCCCTGGGGGTGGGGGGTGGGCAGAGGGGATGCATAACCACCCTGTACTCCAGTTCACCTGGGGGTTCCATTTCTGTAGCCAAGGCAGTCCAAGCAAAAGGGGTTGTTCCATGCCTGGGGCCATGATAAAACTCAAGACCTCTCGGTGGTCCCCCATCCACATTTCAATCGGTTCGGTCACGAAGTCGGCTCCCCCCCGCTACTGACCCATCCAACTGGCAAAATGCAATGGGCACTTTCATGGTTTTTAGTCTCAGCCCCAGTTTGTCCACCACCTCAGGGCTGATTACACACCTGGTGCATCCAGAGTCTAAGAGGGCTAGCATCTTTCCCTGGGCCCCAGATGAAAGCACCCTTAGTTTGACTGGGATAGTCATGGGGCCCCCACACTGACTTACCAGGGGGTCATTATTTTCTTGTCACAAGATGACAAGAAAAGAGCCTACACCAATGCAGACTGAAGACAACCCTTGTGTGCAGGGTGCAGAGGGCCACATTCCAGAGCAACATGGACACGGTGTGCCAGACATGTGACCGCAAGGAACATCTGGCTTGGGTCTGCAGTGTTAATATGCCATCTGCATTCAGAACTAAACAACAACCGGTTGCCTCTGCAATGCCCGAGAAGAGGAAACCCAGACCGTGGAAACCCAACCGCAGGGAGAAATCTCCAGCTGCTGACAGAGACATATCAGACAAATACACGACAAACCAACTTGTTGGCCATGCACATTGGCCAAAAAGATCCATGTGACTGTATTGATCGAGGGGACAAAGTGTGAGATAGAAATTGACACGGGATCTGGCTAATAATTTATTTTCCGTTCCCATCCAAATCTTATCAAATCCATCAAATCCATACAAAGAGAACCAATATAAAATGTTATATAGGTGGCATTTAGCCCCTACTAGGATAGCAAAAATTACGAGCCCAAATTATTGGAAATGCGGTCATCATCATGGTATCTTCTACCATATGTGGTGGACATGCCCCGAAGCGATGAAATTTTTGAAAATGATTCGAAGATGGACTCAAGAAATAACAGAGGAAAATACTGATTTGGCACCGAAATCTTTCTCCTGGGAATACTGAAAAGGGTATATGAGGAAAAAAAAGAGGTACCTAATTATGTATATTATTACAGCTGCCAGAATAATTTATGCACAGTATTGGAAAGAGAAAGGATTGCCACCGGAAGAACATGTAATTAGAAAAATATTAGAATGCGCAGAGATGAATAAATTAACATATGTGATAAACGAAAAAGAGAACTCGGAATATTACACAGTGTGGGAAATGTGGTATAAATGGATGGAAGATAAAAGTAAAAGGTAGAATAAGGGAGGGTGTAACTATCAATAATTATCAAGCAATCAGGGAACACCATGTATATAATTTGTATATATTTATGAACACCGCTAAACCGAAAAATGTTAAATTGTATTTTCATGTAATTCAATAAAAGTTATTTAAAAAGAAGAAATTGACATGGGATCGTCCCTAACCATTGTTGCGTGGAACACCATGATGAACATTATTCCGGGCATAAGGAAGAAAGACTTGAGGCCACAGCTGTTACAACTCAAAGACTACCAAGGAAACCGCATCCCCGTTGTGGGCAGTTGAACATTCCAAGTGCAATTTTGGGGGTTTTCCGGTCCCTTAAAAATAACTGTGGTCGAAGGGGTATTGCCAAGCCTGCTCGGCTTGGACTGGTTCGAGGCCCTGGGCATGGGAGTGACTGGTATCAACTTCATCGCAGATGATGGCACTGAGGACCTCGTGAAGGAGTTCAAGGATGTATTCAGCAGCGGCCTAGGCAAGTACAAAGGAACACCTATCTCCTTCAGCCTAGATCCCAAGATGGCACCAATTTGAATTAAGCCCCGTAGGGTTCCCCTTGCAATTAGACCTAAAATTTATAAGGAATTGGATAAATTGATTGGCCAGGGAATCCTTGAGCCGGTAGATCATGCCCGTTGGGAGACCCCCATAGTAACGCCAGTCAAAGCTGATGTCTCAGTCTGCATCTGCACAGACTATAAGTCAGGGGTGAAATGCTCCCAGTTCGGACTGGATCGCCTGATCCGGTAGCAATGGAGGCGGGTGGTTCGGAGAACCAGTAGCAAAAATCCCTGTGCCCTCCCCCCCATGCCCAGCTGAGCTGCACAATCATCAGAGGCTTCTTTTTTAACTTTTAAAAGCATTTTTTCTACAACCTCTTCAGCGAAGAGTTTTTTCTTTTAAATGCCTCTGATGATCCAAGCTGAGTTGCCTGATCAAAAAAGCCTCTGCCGATCAGGCAACTCAGCTGGGATCGTCAGAGCCTTTTGAAAGCATTTTTTTACAACCTCTTCAGGTTGTAGAAAAAATGGTTTTAAAAGTAAAAAAAAAAATGGCCACGCCCACCCAGCCACATTATCCCCCACCAAACCATGCCCACAGAACCGGTAGTAACAAATTTTAGATTTCACCACTGCTATAAGTGTACGATCAACAAGGCCTTGCAGCAGAATGCCTATCCTGTTCCCATCGTTCAACACCTACTGCATTCATTGGGAACAGGAACAACATTTGCCAAACTCAATCTCGCACAAGCGTACCAGCAACTACCGGTTGATGATAACACAGCAGAGGTGGGTGTCAGCCTCTGCCTTTATATTGCTTGCTTGCTCGGCTGCCATTGTAACGGTGGGAGGGGGGAGCTGTCTGGATGTCGGGTGAGGGGAAGTGAGCTGGTGGAGTAAATTGGAGGAAGTTTTCCTCAGTGTTTCTCTGCAGCTGGGAGGTGCACTGATAACTATTCAAGGTCAACCATTGTGGCATACCAGGAGGATGGAGCCATTGGAAGCTGCACCCCACATGACCCCTTGGAGGGATGTGGATTGGATAATCCTGACTGGACGATTGGGGGGAGGGTTTTAAGGATGCTTTCTATATGTGATTTTCGCACCTATTGCCTCAGACCTTGCTTTTCTTTGGTTGCAATCACTTCATACTCAGTAAAAGTATCTTTCTCTATGAAAATTGAGTCGGAGTGTTTCTTTCTTGAGTGCTGAAAGAAGGTATACCTAAAAGTGGGTTTCAGCAGGTTCTGACCAGTTCTGGAGAACCGGCAACAAAAATTTTGAGTAGTTCAGAGAACCGGTAGTAAAAATTCTGACTGGTCCCACCCCCATCTATTCTCTGCCTCCTGAGTCCCAGCTGATCAGGAGGAAATGGGGATTTTACAGTATCCTTCCCATGCCACACCCACCAAGCCATGCCCATCAAGCCATGCCATGCCCACCAAGCCACACCCACAGAACCAGTAGTAAAAAAATTTGAAACCCACCACTGCAGCACAGCCGAAGCCCAAACTATTGTCACTCATGCTGCCACTTGCAATTTGGGGTCAGCGTGGCACCAGGATTGTTCCAAAGCTTAATGGAACGGCTGTTACAAGGCATCCCTGGGGTGGTGCCTTATTTTGATGATGTCCTGGTATCCGCTACCGATAAACCTGCTCTCTTTGCCCATCTCAGGATTGTCCTATCCAGATTCAGAGAGGTGGGCCTTAAAGTTAAGCGGGGAAAATGCCACATCGCAGTGCCCCGGGTGGAATTCCTGGGATACATGATCGATGGCTCAGGGATTCACCCCACCAAGTCCAAAATTGCCACCATTCAAAATGTCCCTACACCACAAAGAGAGATCTGCAAGCCTTTCTAGGGTTGCTCAATTTCTAGAGCATATTCTTAGCGCATAAGGCCAAACCTTTATATAGGCTGCTGGGAAAAAAGGCTTCCTGGTGTTGGGGCCCGGCCGAGATGGTTGCCTTCGCTGCAGTAAAGAACCTGCTGACATCTGACAGCATGTTGGACCATTAAAGTGACACCCTACCCCTGATCCTGACTTGTGATGCCTCGCCTTTCGGGGTGGGGGCTGTCCTCAGCCATTAGCTTCCTAATGGCCAGGAGGCTTCTCTTGCCTTCTATTCCTGCACTTGTCTGCCACTGAGCGAAACTACAGCCAGCTAGACAGAGAAGCACTAGCTGTGGTCACTGGAGTCCAGTGGTTCCATAACTATTTGTATGGCAGACATTTTACCCTTGTGACTGACCACAAGCCCCTGCTGGGTTTGTTGGCGGGCAACCGCCTGACTCCAACCATCATGCCACCTTGAATGGTGTTTTATTTAATTGACCAAACTAAGTAATAATTTTAATTAGCAATTTCATGATGTTTGTATGTCTATATTCTTCTTGGTTGTACACCGCCTTGAGTCCTACGGGAGAAAGGCCGTATAGAAATATAATTAATAATAATAATAATAATAATGGTGCAATAGTCTGTATTCTTGGCAGCCTACAGCTACCGGCTAATTCACCGGCCCAGAAAGTCCCTGAGCCATGCTGACGTGCTGAGCCGCTGCCCCCTGCCTGCCCTGATGGAAGACCCTGCGCCAGTCTGCCAAGTCCTCCTGCTAGAGGACATCACTTCGGGGCCCATTATTGAGGCTGAGATTGCTCGGCAGACTGCTAAGGACACTGAACTAATGCAAATTTTAAACTATGTGTGGCGAGGTTGGCCCAGAAACCTGGTGTCAGGAGCGGCACAGCCTTATTTCTTGCACCGAAATGAACTGTCTGTATTGAAAGATTGTTTATTATGGGGGGAAAGGGTGGTCGTACCCTCCAAACTACGGAGGGAAGTGCTGGAAGTTTTGCATGCTGGGCATCCTGGTATAGTCAGGATGGCTTGGCTAGCAGGCTTGGCTAGGAGTTACGTTTGGTGGCCGACAATGGACCATGGCATTGCAGAATGGGTCGCTACCTGCTCCCCGTGCCAAGAATCTCAACAGGCTCCCCCCGCGGCCCTGCCTAAAACATGGGAGGAACCCCAGGCACCATGGGCTAGGGTGCACATTGACTTCGCGGGGCCAGTAAAGGGGCAAACTCTCCTTATCGTTGTTGACTCTAATTGGTTAGAGATAGCCCTAATGACTTCTACCACTGCCAAGGTTGTTATTAAGGAGCTGAGAAAACTGTTTGCTACGCATGGCCTTCCCGACGTGCTAGTCTCGGACAATGGCCCACAATTGACGGCCGTCCCATTCGAGGCCTTTTTGGCTGAATTGGGCATCAGACATGCCCTGGTGGCTCCATTTCCTCCGGCCAGTAATGGGCAGGCCAAACGATTAGTGAGATTTACGAAGGAGACATTGGCCAGAATGGGTGCGGGAGATTGGCAGGCCCGAATAGATAAGTTTTTACTGATTCAACATATTACCCCTTGTGCTGCCACCAATAGAATCCCCTCAGAGCCTCTCATGGGACAGAGAATCCAACCTCAATTGGACTGATTGCATCCAAATGATATTGCTGACACCCCCCGGTTCCTCTGGGAAAATTAGGAAGTTTGAAATTGGGGACAAGGGCCCACAATTATGCCAGAGGCGCTCTCTGGATTCCTGGCACAGTTGTGGAACTCTCTGGTCCTCGCTCCTACAAGGTTGAGCTAGAGGACGGGAGATTGTGGCATTGGCATGTGGAGCAACTCCATGGCTGGATTTCAAACTCTCTGCTTCACACACCAGACCAAACTCAAACTGACAAGCAGCCAGACCCTGACTGTTCTAAACTGTTAAATCCAATGTCTAACACTAACTCAAACCTGATTGTGCAGCTTGATTGCCCACCTGTGGAACCAAGACTCCAGCGCAGACTTATTTTATTTATTTATTTATTTTATTCGGCTTATATGCCGCCCTATCTCACAATGGACTCAGGGCGGCTCACAACAATAAAACACAAGCCACAATATAAAATAAGACTAAAATCTAAAAAATTTAAAGTTAACCCTTAAAACCCCATTATCAGTCCAGGTCGAGGGATTTGAAAAGCCAAGTTTTTAATTCACGGCGGAAGGTGCAAAGATCAGGCGCTAATCGGAGCTCCAAGGGGAGTTGATTCCAGAGGCTGGGCACACCCACTGAGAAGGCTCTACCCCTGGGGGCTGCCAGCTGCCACTGTCTAGCCGACGGCACCCTGAGTAGGCCTTCTCTAACTGGGCGATGGGATATTGTTGCTGGCTGTAAGTGGTCCACCAAATATCCTGGTCCTAAGCCATGTAGGGCTTTATAGGTCATTACCAGCACCTTGAATTTCACCCAGAGGGCAACCAGTAGCCAATGCAAACCGGGCAGGAGGGGTGTAACATCGGAGTATCGGGATTCTCCCATCACAACCCGCGCAGCTGCATTTTGCACCAGATGAAGCCTCTGAGTAGTCCTCAAGGGCAGCCCCATGTAGAGAGCATTGCAGTAGTCAATCCGTGAGGTGACCAGCACACAAGTAATTGTGCATAGGGCATCTCGGTCCAAGTAGGGACGCAACTGGCGCACCAGACATATCTGGGCGAATGCCCCCCTGGTCACGATCGTTATCTGATCTTCTAAGCTCAACAGTGAATCCAGAAGGACACCCAAGTTGCATACCCTGTCTACAGGGGGCAAAACTTCACCCCCTATAGTCAGCGATGGCACCTCTCCCCTGAACTGAGATGCCGGTACCCATAGCCACTCGGTCTTGGCTGGGTTGAGTTGCAATCTGTTTCTACCCATCCAGACCCGTACCGCTTCCAGGCACTGGGCCATCACATCGAGGGCATCACTGGGTTGGTTCCAAAGAGGTTGGGCCTTCCAGCTCCTACCACGCCCAGCGACATGTTCCAGGAGGTTCTATTGGCCGGTCCAGAGACTAATCCACCTGCTCAAGCCAACACCCAGGAACAAACCGAACTGCGCAGGTTTACTAGGGCTCGCACTAGCCCCGCCTACCTGCATGATTACATCTGTAAATATGTACATATATTGACTTAAGTAATTGTATTCTAGGAGGGGAGAGGTGTTATGTACCATATAAGGAGTGAGCCATGGGCTTCACTCAGGTCCTCCAAAACGGCAGGAAAATACTTGAAACTCATTGGTTAAGCTGTCTGGCAGCTCTCCATAAAAGCAGATTGTTGGGTTGTACTGGTATACTAATAAAGAACTGTTGTCACTGAAGAGCTATGTTTATCTCTTCCATCATCAAATCTAACAGAACTTTTACTGAGTATGAACTGAATGCAGCAAAAGAAAAGCAAAGTCTGAGGCAATAGGCGCAAAAATTACATATTGAAAGTATCCCCCAAATCCCTCCCCACACAGTCCAAAGGCAAATGTCCAATCCACATCTCCCCAAGGTGTCATGTGGGATACTTCTTTACGCGGCCCCATCTATCTGGTATGCCGGAACGGTTGACCTTGGCAGTTATCAGCTCTCTCTGCAGCTGCTAAAAAGACAGTGAGAATTTTCCTCCCTTTTTCGAGACATCTCCACCAGCTCGCTTCCCCACTCCCAAATACCTACAATACCTCCCCACTCCCGTTACAATGGCAGCCGAAAGCAAGCAAGCATCATGAGGCTGACATCATCAACTTTACATCATCTTTTGCTGTGCTGGTGAGAAAGTACTGCCTTTTCCCTTCCCCCAACCTCCATTTTGCATAGCTATGACTGCATCAGCTTCACTGACCACCTGTGGGTGTTGCAGAGATCCCCGCAGATTGGACTGAGCCTGGCACCTCTTGGCTGTTCGAGGCCAGAATGGGGCAACTCACAATTCAACAAATACAAAGGTTAAATTAATTTCAATGGCCAATTGAAATTATTATTATGGCCAATAATAATAAACAAAGTCAATCCAGAAACACAAGAGTTACAAATATTTCAACAAAAATGTGGTCACCAATAAGAATAACTGAATGAAACAATTGAATTGTCCTGCAGTGAGTTGGCCATTAGTCACAGTGAATTGTCCTAGACCAGTTCCAAGCTAGGTCAGCATCTCTTCACCTCTAGTTTCACTCTGCTTTGGACATTGGGAGTCTTGGGGTCTTTTCACTGAGACTTTCTCCTCTTAGACCAGGTCTTGGAGCAGTCTGAACAGCTGCTAACCAATGGGGGTAGTCAATGGGGTCCCAAAGGGAGGTGGGGGTAAGAAGAACAAATCTCTGGATGTCTTTTGGCTGTTGTTGGTTGTTTTTGAATGCCAGCTTAGCATGCTTTGGAGGCAGCGCAAATTCCATACATGAAATAAACCTGACGTTCTGTCTCTCTCTCCCCCCCACACACTTTGAAGAGGATACGAAAGGCATAACTGAGATCAGACAGGTCAAGCCACAGCACCGTCTCACCACAGGCTCACCCTTTCTTGGCTGATGGTCTGGCACTGCCCCATTTCATGGGAATTGAGCGGCTACAACTCTCAAATCTCAGCGTAGGCCACACCAGAGTTAAACAACTGCAGATTATTCACTTCGTGACTGGCAGGAATTTGAACAGTAACTAGCTTGGGAGAACCGTGCAACTTATAAGAGCCGAGGTGGCGCAGTGGTTAGAGTGCAGTACTGCAGCTACTTCAGCTGACTGCTAGTTCAGCAGATCAGCAGATCAAATCTCACCAGCTCAAGGTTGACTCAGCCTTCCATCCTTTTGAGGTGGGTAAAATGAGGACCCAGATTGTTGGGGGCAATATGCTATTTAGTATACTGTCTTTGGTGTAAGCTGCCCAGAGTCCTCGGAGAGTGGGCGGCATAGAAATATGACAAATAATAATAATAATAAATAAATAAACTTAGTCCTACCTTCAGCTCTGACATCTTGCACTAACTTTTCTGCCGTCCTCCCAGAGTAGAATTCTTTGGCCCCATTTTCTGCCACGGCTTTTAGGGTCCTCTCTAGGGCTGCCCAGTGTATGTCCTCTCCACTGCTCAGGACAGCTCCTTGGTCATTGCAAAGCAATTGGCTGAAAGAGAGGCCAAGAAGGATGCCGATCAGGGGTTCCCGCTCTTCAGGCCTCTCTACGGAAGCCCCGATTTAGCCTGTACACACAACCAGGTCTGGTTAACTCTCAAGAATGGAGGTGAGTCTCTGATCTGTGGCCGGATATGACTTCCCTTTAAATACAGGCAATCCTCGACTTACAACAGTTCATTTAGTGACCATTCAAAGTTACAGCATTGAAAAAAATGACTTGTGACCAGTTTTCACACTTACAGCATCCTCAAGGTTACGCAAACAAAATTCAGGCGCTTGGCAACTGACTCATATTTATGACAGTTGCAGTGTCCCTGGGATACGTGATCCCCTTTTGCAACCTTCCAGCAAGCAAAGTCTATGAGGAAGCCAGGTTCACTTAACATCTTTGTCACTAAATTAACAATGGAAGCCTTTCACTTAAAAAATGCGGCAAGAAAGGTCGCAAAATGGGGCAAAACTGTCTTGCTTAGCGACCGAAATTTTGGGCTCAATTGTGGTCATAGGTGAAGGACTATCTGTACTTCATTTTTCCTGAAACTGGGTTGAGGATCACTCTGGCCAAGTGTGGATTCCATGCATTTCCAAAAACGGCCTTGATGTGTGGTTCTTCTTCATTTGTGTGGGGTCAAAGGTCAACGGTCCTGCGGACAGGAGTGGTTGAAACTCCCATGGCCAAAGGGTGGGAGGGCAGCTTCCCGCACTGCCCCTCACTGCCCCTTCCCTGAAAGTGGGGCTGTGGTGGCTGCTCCCCCGCCATGCCAAGTACACAAACACCCCCCCCCCCATGGAAAGGGAAGGAATGGGCTAAATCTCTTCACACCCACCCATCCCCTACCACCAGACAAGGAAAGGGGCTGCTAGGCCAGACCTATAGGCAAACAATGATGCTGGACCTCAATAAAGATAGCTGGGGGACAGCACGGGGGGCGGGGGGAGGGAGAGAGAGAGAGAGAGAGATAAGAAAGACAAGGCAAACTATTTCCCCATCTAGGCTTATCCTTATCCTTATCCTTCCTGGGGAGGCCGAGGTCCCTTTTCAAAGGGGAGGGAGAGGACATGGCAATCAAACAATGGAGGTCTGAGAGAGACTAGAGATGATAGAATGGGCACAATCTGGAAACAAAGTGATGCTACCTAAATTTCAGCAGAGATTTGTGAATGACAAGCTTTATCTAACTGCCTTCCTGTTTGTATTGAGTAATTTTATGGACAGTGTTTTGCAAGGCATTGAAGATCTGACTGTCCCATTCCCCCCTCCCCCCTTCAACTATTTAGTTGGATGGCTTGACTCTTATTGATGCTGGGGTGGTGGTCCTGGCTTCTCCTTGGGAGGTAGGGGAGGGGCTATGTGCGGTGGGTTTGTATGTTTTAATGCTGTAAGCCACCCCAGGGTCACTTGTGTGAGATGGACAGCTATATAAATCAAATAAGGGGAATAACAGGAATGTCATCACAATATATCTTATTTGGGAAAAGCAGGTGACATTTTACATTTTAATTAGCAATGCAGTTAAATGTGGTCAACCGTTGTCTTGATTATTGCATTCAGACACCCTTAGTTCCTAATCAAACTGGAGGGTTGTACTAAGGGCTGGTATAGAGCTGAAGAAGCTTCTTGGAAGTGAAATGTCTTCAAAGAAAAACCAGAAAGTCCCGTTGCCTCTTGAAAAAGCACCTTTGGGACTACTAAGGGGTACCACAAGATTTGGAATAAGAAAGGGGAGGGGATGGGTATCAAATTTGCAGATCACATAGCATTAGGTGAGATAGAGAATGCTCAGAAGACAGGAACAGCATTTAAAAACAGTCAAGGACTAAAGAAGTTGGCTGAAAATAAGAGACTCAGCTCTTCACTTAGAAAACAGAAATCAAATGCACACATATAAGATGAGTTGGTAACGAGAGGTATGAAAAGGACTTGAACTTGAGGCTCATCAAAAGCCGAATATGAAGGTTCGTACTAGAGAACCTTAAATATATTTGTATTTTTAAGAACCTTCTCCCAAGTAACAAGCATTTTGGGCCCTTAATTTGTGGTGAACAAGAGTGGCCAAAGGATTGTAGGAAACATTCTTAGTCTGGCTATGTTCAGAATTGCTGTAAAGGATCCAAACAGAATACTGGCCTGCCATTGGCCAATCCCACGTTTCAAAGTTTGGTCTCACCATGAGGATGAATTCTTCAAAGGAGACTCTAGGAATTTTAGAAACGGGCTCAAAACGTCTGATACCCGGATCCCAAGGCTAAGCATCTCGATGGTGGGTTCAAAAAGGTCCTTCCATGGCAATCTGCCATAGTGTCGGTGAGCTTCTTCATAACCTCGAAGTTCCCCAGGAACAGCAATCCATTGAGACCCTACCAAAGAAAGGCATTATGGATAATGCAGAGTCTTCTCAAATGATCACCCTAATTTCACTATTAGACTGCTTGGGTTAGTTCCAGAACTCCCTTGAGACTTGTAAAAACATACCAAAATTATTAGTAGAAAAATCGGAGTGTCTACCTCAGTATTCCTCAACCTTAATAAGATGTGTGGATTCTCATCACCCAGCATTCCCCAACAAGCCAGCCAGCCAGCCACACATCTTAAAATCAGTAAGGCTGAGAATCACCGGTCTACCTGATCATTCATCCTAGCAAAACCCTTTCAGGTGCAAGGATGGTTGATGTTTTTAAGGGTCGTAAGTCAGAAGAGAATGGCTGATGATATGAACGCCCATCTGTATGTTTGTCTCTGCTTAAGGAATCCTCTTTAGGATTAAAGAGGCTACGTTCCTCCACATTTGAAGTCTTTGAGATATTTAAAAAGAGACTGGACAGTCACTTGTCTGAAATGGTATAGGGTCTCCTGTTGGATCATGGGGTTGGATTAGAAGGTCCAACTACCAGTAGATCCAAGGTCCCTTTCAGCTCTATTCTGATTGATTGATTGATTGACATCTGAAATTCTATCAGTCTTATGGCATCTAAGCAGAGGTGGGATTCAGACAGTTTGCACCAGTTCACGTGAACTGGTTATTAACTTTTTGCCCAGTTGGGAGAACCGGCTAATGCCACATCTGCCTGCATGCCCTGTTTTGGCTTCCAGGGTGGTGCAGGAGGCTTCCAGGCCCAAAACCCCTGCTCTAGGGTGAGTTGGGAATGGAGATTTTGCATGGTCATTACTGTGGGGTGAGTTGAGAATGGGGATTTTGCATTATTATTGCTCATAAGTAAGTAAGAACCAGTAAAAGAGGAGTGGAAAATCCCTATCTGTAGATCAGCATCTTTCAGTCTTGGCAAGTTTAAGATGGGTGAACTTCATGTTGCCTGGGAAATTCTGGGAATTGAAGTCCCTGCACCTTAAAGTTGCTGAAGTTGAGAAGCATGGGTCTACACTAGAGTTTAGGATTTTCCATTCCTGTTTTATTTAGAGTTTATTTTATTTAGAGCAATTAAATAAATCAGTTGTGGTTTCGTTAACAAATAGTGATTAAAGCAATATGAAGCATTATTGGATTCTTCTTTCTTCATTCTTCTTTTTGTGAGAAACTGAAATTAAAAGTTGATCTGGGCTTTGATGATTAAATAAGGAATTATGGAAATAATGTAGACAAATGTTAATCTTAGAGTAAGAGCTTGATATATTTTACTTATATCTGTACCAAGAAAGTTGGAAGTCATTATTTTTCAGTTTTCCTTCTTTTCCTCTTTCTTTCTTACACTTTCACTGTTTTTCTTTCCTGAGCCTTTTCTTTTTTCAAATCTGTTTTTTATTTGTTTATCTCTTAGCTTTGTATTTTTTTTTATGTATGAAGGATCAAATACCCAGCCATTATAATTCTACATTCCTTATTTATTTTATTTTATTTTATTTATTTATTTATTAAATTTATATACCGCCCTACTCCCGAAGGACTCAGGGTGGTGTACAGTTGAACGAAATATACATGTAATAAAGGAATTGAAAAAAACGATTTAAAATATAATTAAATAGTTAGGTTCGGATATAGTATTGAATTAGATCATTTCAAGTTTCTGGGGCAGATTCAGAATATAAAATTTAAAGTAGTTTTTAGACGAGGTTAGGTCAGGCCGGCCTGCTTGAAAAGAAATGTTTTGAGGGCACGGTGGAATGTACGAAGATCCGAGATTATCCGAATCTCTGAGGGCAGCTCATTCCAGATGGTAGGTGCTCCCACAGAGAAGGCTCTCCCCCTGGGGGCCGCCAGCCAACACTGTTTGACCGACGGTACCCTGAGAAGTCCCTCTCTATGGGAGCGTACTGGTCTGTGGGAGGTTATTGGTGACAGAAGGCGGTCTCGTAGGTATCCCAGTCTTAAGCCATGGAGCGCTTTAAAGATGGTAACCGAAACCTTGAAGCGCACCCGGAAGACCACAGGGAGCCAGTGCAGCTCGCGTAGCAGGGGAGCCACATGGGAATGCCATGTCGCTCCCATAACAACCCGTGCAGCTGCATTCTGGACCAACTGAAGCCTCCGGGTGCTCCTCAGGGGGAACCCCATGTAGAGAGCATTGCAGTACTCCACGAGGGAAGAGACGAGGGCATGAGTAACTGTCATTAACGAATCCCGATCCAGAAAGGGACGCAACTGGCGTATCAGGCGAACCTGATAAAAAGCTCTCCTGGCCACAACTGTCAGATGTTCTTCTAAGGACAGCTGTGAGCCCAGGAGGACACCTAAGTTGCAAGCCCTCTCTGTGGGGGCCAATGACTCGCCCCCAATAGTCAGTGATGGTGCCAACTGACTATATCGGGATGACGGAAACCACAGCCACTCGGTCTTGGATGGGTTTAGTCTGAGTCTGTTTCTCCCCATCCAGATCCGTACAGCCTCCAGGCACCGGGACATCATTTCAAGAGCATCATTGGGGTGGTTCGGGGTGGAGATGTACAGCTGGGTGTCATCAGCGTACTGGTGGTACTTCACCCCGAAGCCACTGATGATCTCACCCAGTGGCTTCACATAAATGTTGAACAGGAGGGGTGAAAGAACCGACCCTTGTGGCACCCCGCAAACAAGAGGCCTTGGGGTCGACCTCTGCCCTCCCATCAACACAGTCTGCGATCGGTTAGAGAGAAAGGAGGAGAACCATCGTAGTACGGTGCCCCCCACTCCCAGCCCCTCCAACCGATGCAGCATGATACCATGGTCGATGGTATCAAAAGCTGCTGAGAGGTCTAATAGGACCAGGATAGAGGAGCAGTCTCTGTCCCGAGGTCTCCAGAGATCATCTACCAATGCGACCAATGCCGTTTCTGTGCTGTATCCAGGCCTGAAGCCAGACTGGAACGGATCCAGATAAGCTGATTCATCCAAGTACTGAGGGAACTGTCGTGCCACTGCACTCTCAACAACCTTCGCAACAAAGCGAAGGTTGGAGACTGGACGGTAATTAGCCAATACTGCCGGGTCCAGGGAAGGCTTCTTGAGGAGAGGTCTCACCACTGCCTCTTTCAAGGCAGTAGGAAAAACACCTTCACTCAGAGAAGCATTTATGATTCCCTGGAGCCAGCCTCGTGTGAACTCCCAGGCAGCCAGTACCAACCAGGAGGGACACGGGTCCAATAAACATGTGGTAGCATTCAGTCTCCCTAGTATCCTGTCCACGTTTTCAAGAGTCACAGAGTCAAACTCTTCCCAGATAATATTCTCAAGACCTGCCTCCATCCCTTCTCCTGAATCTACTATGTCAGAGTCCAGATGTTCTCGAATCTCAGCGATTTTATCATACAGATATTGTACAAAGTCCTTGGCTCTACCTGCCAAGGGGTCATTCCGCGCTTCCTGAAGTAACAGGGAGCGTGTCACCCTAAACAGTGTAGCCGGGCGGTTATCTGATGATGCAATAAGAGCGGAAAAATAGTTATACTTTACCGCTTTTATCGCCACTAGATAAGTCTTAATGTGAGATCTTATCAGTGTTCGGTCAGATTCAGTTCGGCTGGTCCTCCAATCACTCTCCAGGCGTCTTTTCTGACGTTTCATCTCCCTCAGCTCCTCAGTGAACCAAGGAGCTAAGCAAGATCGGCGTCGGGTCAGAGGCCGCAAAGCCACGACTCGATTCAAGGCTCCGGCAGCCGCCCTGTCCCAAGCGGCCACCAGGTCCTCGGTCGAGCCGTGAGTCAGAGATTCAGGAAATGGCCCAAGCTCCGTCTGGAACCGCTCCGGGTCCATCAGGCGCCTGGGGCGGAACCATTTCATTGGTTTACATTTACCATTTACAGAAATTACATCAAAATTTAGAATGAAATCCATTGGGAGCCATCTCATATAACACAGATTCTGAATCCCTCTAACCAAAAAGTGTTTATCAATAGAAGAGAATATTTGCAGCTCAGGGCTGAACTGTGGGTTCCTTGGTGCTCTCTGAGCTTGATGGTTTTCTTGAAGATGTTTCATTACCAAACTAGGTAACATCATCAGTACTAGAAGGAAGTGCTCTTATTTTCATATACTAGTGGCTTACCCTGTCAGCGTTGATCATATACTAGTGGCTTACCCTGTCAGTTACTTCACAAAAAGTGTTTTCATTGGTGCTGGGTCTCTACAGACTCATGCAGAGAAGAGCTATTCTGCACCCCTCCCTCAAATGTTCTTTAAAATACAGAGTTTCCCAGCATTCCTTTAGGAACCTCCAACATGTAAACTGTGGTTACTTATCCTAAAATGAATCCTCTTTACCTGGAGCTTCAAAATTTGCTGTTTGCTGGGGAGGTGTGTAGCTAAAAGTCAATCTACATTTAGTGTACATCTGACTTTGGGAATATTTCTTCATAACCAAACAAAAATGCATTTTCTGTGCAGTTCGCACCCCTTACTCACTGGATCTGGATGTCACAAAGCAAAGCCCACATTTTGTAATTAACCCCCCTATCCCGTTTTGGCTGGCAGAGTGCTGCAGGAGGCTGAATGCTGCCATGCCCCCTGGCCACACCCAGTTGTTAAATTATCTGAATCCCACCACTGCATCTAAGTGGCACAATGCAAAACTGTAAGCCATGCATTGTTTTAATTAAAAATTGTTGAATAAGCCACAGAACCCTAAGCCATTAATCATGGGTTGCAAAACTCAACTGGATTCACACACTGGACTGAAGACTCTTTGGGGAGGGGAGTGAGGCCAACCAATGTGCTGATGCCATCTTACACAAGCTGCCTCTCTGGAGAAACCACCTCTGGGGGCTCTTTTCCCAAAGTAGCTTCATGTTTCTTCCATTGGAAATGAAATCACCTCTTGGTGTACATAACACCTACCAGGCCGATTCTCCCAAAGAGATCAAAGAACAAGATCTCAAGCACCCCTCCCCTCCCCGGACATGCCTTTCGGTTTCCAGCCCCATGGATACAAGCCATGGTGTTATTGAATTATACAGTTACCTGGAAGCAAACCATCTCTACACTTTTTCAGCAAACCTTCAGTGATGTTTTGGGGAGCCCTTTCACGAGCATTGAGCACCTCAATTTTTCCTGCAGTCCAAAGGAGAACATATTGAAAAATCCACACAGCTTCCATGGAGGTGATAAATAACATCTAGCATTTTCCTGACAAAGTTTACCCAGATTCAAATCTCAAATAACCTATTTCACTCACAAACCCCATATCCAATCCACATCTAGAGCTATAGTTTGTTGGTAGCTTACGCTTTCTTAATTTTCTTAGGGTCTTAAAAGCCATGATTCAAAGTAGTCAAAAGTGACCAACCATCTTTTTTTGAGGAGCAGTACATGCTGCAACATTAATGGTTCCACCTGAGGCCACTTCTTCTTGAGGTTGGATGAACCTACCTGTTGGTGCATCGTAGATGGTGAAAATAACGCCTCCACCCAGGCCCATGCTCTGTGGATTCAGGACTGATGTGCAGACCAGGGCTGCAATAGCAGCATCTATGGCTGAGCCACCACGTTTTAAGATGTCCCTGTGGGGTAGAAAGAGGACAGAGTGTGAAACATCAAAAGCTGGCAGCAGAAGAGCTTCTCCTGAGAAATAGCAATAGCACTTATATACTGCTTCACAGTGCTTTCCAGCCCTCTCTAAGTGGTTTACAGAGTCAGCATATTGCCGGCAACAATCTGGGTCCTCATTTTACCAACCTCAGAAGGATGGAAGGCTGAGTCAACCTTGAGCCTGGTGAGATTCGATCTGCCAAATTGCAGTCAGCTGGCAGTCAGCAGATGCAGCCAGCAGTACTGCACTCTAACCACTGCACAAGCATGGCTCAGAAATCAGGCACAATGGGCTTTCAGCGGCAGACTGGACCACAGCAGCAGCAAGATACCTGGCTGCCTGAAAGGCACAACGATGCCCTTCAACAGGCAGAGGCTAGTGACCAAAGGCTGCTGAGAGCAGGACTTCATCTGAAGACAGCAGACCATCTCTGGGGATGCAGATGACTTCACAAAGTACATGCAGTTCTCTGTTCCAACTCTTGTATTCTTGTCCTCAGATTAAGCAAACAGAAGAGCTCAAAGGAGAATTGCAACACAATTCATCAGCAGGAAGGGACAGGGAAGAGAGAATGTCTAGACAGCCAGGGATCCTGAGAAATTGCATGCTCAGCTATTGTGGAAAAAAAGAGAGCTCACAAACAGTTGCAGTTACAAGAAATGCGTCCTGAGAGTGGCTGATATTTGCTGATTGTGAGTGAGTGAGTGTATGCCTACTTGCTCTTGAGTAAGCAGATTTGCAGCCTAGGAATATAAGGCAACCAGCTTTTGGAGAAAGAATTCACTGGGCTAACATACTGTACAGAGGCAGCTAATACAACATTTTGTTCATTTGTTTATTCATTTGTATTCCACCTTAATTGTTTTTATAAATGACTAAAAGTGGCGAATGTACCTAATACACTTCCCTCCTTCTATTTTCTCCCCAGCAACAACCCTGTAAAGTGCACTGGGCTGAGAGAGAGTGACTGGCCCAAAGTTAGAGCAAAGTTTGTGAAGACAGTGTGTTCAATGATTGTAATAAATTTTCCCTGTGTGTCTTTATTACTATTATTCTTCTCATCCTTCCTAGTACCTATCTCTTCTCACGTATGACTATAACCATGTTGCTTTTATCTTTACAATTTATATTGTTTTGTTTCCTAGTATGATTTGATTGCTTATTAGTAACTTATGACTATCACTAAGTGTTGTATCTTATGATTCTTGATGAATGTATTTTATTTTTCTTTATGTACACTGAGAGCATATGCACCAAAGACAAATTCCTTGTGTGACCAATCACACTTGGTCAATAAAGAATTCTATTCTATTCTATTCTGTTTCTACTAGTGCTGCCTAACAGAAGAGGAACAGACATAATTCAGAAGTCCTGAACTGCAAAGTCTACGGTGTGTTTGGTCTCCTGTCTGAAAACAATTTGACTTATATTTGCAGCAAGTACAAATTAGTGCTAGAGGAAAAAAAGTCCAAAAAGATTGGAACACTGAATGGCCACATTTCAGCTCAGGAGGAAAATGAAAGATTCACTGGACCAAAAAGGCCCAGAAGCGGAGAGAAGCAACTCTCCACAAGGAAAAAAAAAACCAAACAGAGGAGGACATTTAGTGAAATAAGAATGACAACTGGAAGCAAAAGGCATAGAGGCCTTCTGCATCTCTAGAAATCAGAAAAAACTTTTAGGGACACACCATAGAGGAAGAAAAGAATATCATGCAGTACCTGAAGGTGGGTCCGGAAGACAGAGGAAATACATTACAGAAATCACATTCAATGGAACATTCAATCCTTTTAAGTTAATGAAATGGCCTGAAAATAAGAGAATGTTTGAATGAGTTATTTGTTAAAAGAAACCAAGCATACAGGTCCTGCCCTCTGGAAATGATGATAGATAGATAGATAGATAGATAGATAGATAGATAGATAGATAGATAGACAGACAGAGAGACAGACAGACAGAGAGAGGACCAGATAAATGCTGTGTACATAGTATATACTTAGACTTCGGGTTTTGGTCTTCTTTGTCAAATGCCTTAGGCTTACTGAAGTCTAAGTCTAAAGCATTTGACAAAGTAGACCTAAACCTACTTCTTGAAAAGCTAGCAAATTGTGGGATAGACAGCATTACCACCAGATGGATTTGTAACTGGATGACAAACCATACTCAACAAGTAGTTCTAATGGAACTTCATCTACATGTACATCTACATGAGGGAAGTAAGAAGTGGGTATCCCAAGGTTCTGTTTTAGACCCAATACACTTCAATATCTTCATAAATGACTTAGATGAGGGAATAGCAGGGAAATTCATCAAATTTGGCAGGAATAGCCAACACCCCAGAAGATAGACTCAACATCCAGATGGATCTCAACAGAATACCGGGCCCTATCTAACAAAATGAAATTCAGTGGAAAAAAAGTAACGTTTTATACTTGGAAAAGAAAAACCAAATGCACAGGTACAGATTAGGTGAAACTTGCCTTAATAGCAGTAAGAGGGATCTTGGAGTCCTAGTGGATAGTCACTTAAATATGAGCCAGCAGCAGTGGTGGGATTCAGCCAGTTCGCACCACTTCGGGAGAACTGGTTGTTAACTTTCTGAGCAGTTTGGTGAACTGGTTGTTGGAAGAAATCATTGGGGCAGAGAACCGGTTGTTAAATTATTTGAATCCCACCACTGGCCAGCAGTGTGTGGCAGCAGCCAAAAAAGCCATGGAATCTTAGGCCGCATTAACAGAGGGAGAGAATCAAGATGACGTGTTAGTACCACTTTATAATACTTTAGTAAGACCACACTTGGAATACTGCATCCAGTTTTGGTCATCACATTATAAAAAAGATGCTGAGACTCTGGAAAGAGTGCAGAGAAGAGTGCTAGAAAACATGAAGAACAGTTTCAGGAATTGGGTATGTCTAGTCTAGTGAAAAGAAGGACTAGGGATGACATGATAGCAGTGTTCCAATATCTGAGGGGCTGCCACAAAGAAGAGGGGTTCAACTTATTTTCCAAAGCCAGAGAAGGCAGGACAAAGAAGCAATAGATGGAAACTAATCAAGGAGAGAAGAAACATAGAATTAAGGAGAAATTTTCTGACAGTGAGAATAATTTGCCAGTGGAACAGCTTGCCAGTGGAACAGCTTGCCTTGGGTTGTAAGGCAGGGATGTCCAACTCGATTTCACTGAGGGCCGCATCAGGGTTGTGTTTGACTTTGGGGGGCCGGGAGGGCTATGGCCAGCTCAACGTTACTCATGGTGGGGAGTGCCTGTGGTGGCTCGAGAGCTCTGCCAGCAAAAATGGGCTCCCGAGCTCTGTTTTTGGCTGTGCCGACCTCCTGCAACCCTCTGCCAGTGAAAACGAAGCTCTGTTTTTGCTGGCAGAGGCACCATGGGCCAGTCCTTTGCTGTTTCCAGGGCAGCCCCATGGGCCAGATCTAAGCACCCCATGGGCTGGATCCGGCCCCCGGGCCTTGAGTTTGACACCCCTTGTAGAGGCTTCATCACTGAAGGCTTTTAGGAAGAGATTGGACAGCCATTTGTTTGAAATTGTATAGGTTTTCCTGCTTGAGCAGTGGGTTGGACTAGAAGATCTCCAATGTCCCTTCCAACCCTGTTATTCTGTTTTTCTGTGTGGTGAATGATCCAATATGCAAACAGAGATTACAGTAGCTTTATGGGGTCCTTTTTTTTTATTAAAAAGTTTTACAAATTATACAAAACATTTTCCCCTCCCCACCCCCCTCCCCAACCCGCCCATAACCCAATCCTCCCCACTCCCCCCACTCCCCACTCCCCTCCCACTCCTTCCCACCCCCCACCCTCCCTTGGCTTCCTGGGACTAGCTCAGGGCATAACATTTACAAACTTAATGCTATAATTAGCTAACAATATAATAAAACATTATTAACCTTGATCTTTAACTCCTATTCGTAAAACAACTATATTCTCAATACTATAACAATTTACACAAAGTATTTCATTCATAAGCTAGTTGAAATTTCTTAGTCCGGTATTTGCTTTGTATATAATCTATCCATCTTCTCCACTCCTTTATATATCTTTCATTTGAATAGTCTTTAAGATATGCAGAGATTTTTGCCATCTCTGCCAAATGCACTACTTTTAATGTCCATTCTTGAATTGTAGGTACATCTTGCTTCTTCCAGTATTGTGCCACCAATAGTCTTGCAGCTGTTATTAAATTTAAAATCATCTTTATTTCTATTCCAGTACAATCTGTTATAATTCCCAACAAGAAGAACTGTGGTGTAAATTTAATCTTTTTCTTTAATATATTTTGAATTATCCACCAAATTTTTACCCAGAACGCCTTGATTTTTTTACAGGTCCACCAGATATGATAATACGTGGCGTCCTGACTCTCACATCTCCAACATTTGGGCTGGAGATTTGGATACATACAAGCTAATTTTTTTGGATCTAAGTGCCATCTATAAAACATTTAGTAAAAATTTTCTCTTAAATTTTGAGCTTGCGTAAATTTTACATTTCTTACCCATATAATTTCCCACGTATCCAACGTTATTGTTTCCCCTACATTTTGTGCCCACTTTATCATACAATCCTTAACTAATTCTGTCTCGGAATCTATTTCCAATAATACATTATATAACCTTTTTATATGCATTTGGCTCTGGTCTCTTATCTGCTTGATCAAATTCTCTTCATACTGCAAAATACCCTTTTTTTGGTCCTCTTTCCATCTGGCCTGTAGCTGGCCATATTGAAACCAAGTTTTAATTATCCCTTCTTCTTTTAATTGTTGAATAGTTTTTAAATGATAAACATTTCCTTCCTTATCCAAAAGTTGCTCATATGTAATCCCATCTTGCTTTTGTTCTATATTCATATTTTCAATCGCGTGTCTGGGTATTGTCCAAATCGGAATTTTATCATTTAGCTTATAACAATATTTCTTCCAGACACGTAGCAAAGAACTTCTCAATATATGACTTTTAAAAGTAGTATCTACCTTTTTAACATAAAGTAAATATGCATGCCAGCCAAAAACCAGGCCATATCCTTCAACATTTAATATCCTTTCCTCTGTTGAGTTAATCCAATCACTAACTATTGATAAAACAGCTGCCTCATAATAAAGCCCTAAATTGGGCAATTTAAGTCCTCCTCTTTCTCGAGAATCCTGCATTATTTTTTGTTTAACTCGAGGTTTTTTTCCTGCCCATACAAAAGCATTTATACCTTTTTGCCACTCTTTCAAATTTTTATCAGCTTTAAGTATTGGAATTGTTTGAAAGAGGAACAAAAACCTTGGTAAAAGATTCATTTTTATGGCAGCTATCCTTCCTAACAGTGACAGTTGTAACTTTCGCCAACTCTGAATCTCTAATTGCATCTTTTGCCACAATAATTCATAGTTGTGATGATATAATTTCGAATTGGTTGTCAGGATATTTATACCTAAATACCTGACCTTTTTAACTACTTCAAATCCTGTTTCACTCCCCATCTCTTGTTTTTGTTTAACAGTCATATTTTTGGCTATTATCTTTGTTTTGGCTGCATTTATTTTGAAGCCAGATATTAATCCATAGTCTTTAATTGTATCCATTAATACTTTAACAGATTGTAATGGTTGGGTTAAGGTAAAAACCAGGTTATCTGCGAATACACGTATCTTATATTCATGTTGTCTAATCTGAATTCCCTTTATTCCTTCTGAATCTCGTATATTATTCAGCAATATTTCCAATGATAAAATAAACAATAATGGAGACAAGGGGCATCCTTGCCGAGTACCTTTTTCTATTAAAAAATTATCAGTTAAGCCTCCATTAACTATTATTTGTGCTGTTTGTTTCTGATATATTGCCTTTATTGATTGTATAAAATTATCTCCAAACTTCATTCTTTCCATTATTCTTAATAAAAACTGCCAATTCAGTCGATCAAATGCTTTTTCAGCATCTAAAAATATTATCCCTGTAGGGACCTGGTTGTTCCTTTCCAAATATTCCAATACATTAACAATATGTCTTACATTACTTTTCATCTGTCTGCCACTTATAAAACCTGTTTGATCATAATGTATCATTTGTTGCATTACTCTCATTAATCTATTTGCCAACACCTTGGCAAATATCTTATAATCAGTATTTAACAATGATATGGGCCTATAATTTTTTGGATCTGTATGATCCTGGCCCTCCTTTGGTATTAAAGATATAAAAGCTGTCTTCCAAGAGGGAGGGACCTCCCCTCCCTGTTATATTTTATTAAATAATTCTTTCATTGGTTCAACCATCTCTTCATGCAAATTTTTATAATAAACTGCCATCAGGCCATCCATCCTTGGAGCCTTACCCAACTTTAATTCTTTAATTGCAGACATGATTTCAGCTGATGTAATTAATTGAGTTAAAGTATACCTTTGTTCTTGCGAAACTATCTTAATGTTCTGTTTCTGAAGATATCTGTCTATATCCATATCCTGAATTTTATCTGCTTTATATAATCCTGAATAATATTCTGTAAAAGATTTCTTAATCAATTCTTGCTGAAAGACCTCTTTATCTTTATCTTTTATTTTCTCAATTATTCTTTGACTTTTTCTCTTTCTAAGTATATAAGCCAACCATCTTCCAGGTTTGTTAGCATTACAAAATGTATTATACTTGGCATACTGTAAATTGGTCGCAGTTTGGTCTGCTATCAACATTTTAAATTGTTCTTTCAGCAAGTTAATAACCTCTTTAACTTTATTATCCCTTGGGTTTTTAAACAAAAGTTGTTCTTTTTCCTTTATTTCCTCTTCTAACACCCTTCTTTTTTCCCCTTGCTTTTTCCTAAATTTATTATTCAAATATATCAGAACACCCCGTATATAAGCTTTACTTGCATCCCACACCATTTCCATTGGGTACCCTTTTGCATATTCATAACAAAATACTCTTTCAAAAACTTCTTACACTCCTTAATATTTTCCCCATATCTAAATAAATTTTCATTTACTCTCCAGGACCTCTTCGGTCCCTTACCATAATCTATTTCAACCCATAAAGGACTATGATCCGTCAATGTTCTTGGACAAATCTTAGTTTTCTTCCCTAAATTTGTCAATTTGCCAAATCAATTCGCCTTTTGGTATCCCCATCAACTGTGCCAGTGGTTCTCCCATCCTCTCCCTCAGGTTTTCTTGTTTGTCTTCTTTCACCCCTCTGATTCTCACTGCATACTCCATTTCTCTGTATTGTAGAAAAGTCGCATCCATTTCTGATCTCTCAATTCTCTGCTGGGCCATGTCAAGCTTGCTGCTCATTATTTCAGTAGTTTCCTTAACCTCTTCTATCTTACAATCAAGATTTTCAGCTTGAGCAGCTAGCCCCTTAAATGCAAAAAGTATGTCTTCTCTGATATCAACATTTCGTGCTGCCAATTCTTCTGTAACTACTTGAATTTTAGTGTCTATCACTGCAGTAAGATCATCTGCCACAGTTTGAATTCTATTATCAAGTACAGCTGTAAGTTTATCCTCTGTGGCACTCAAAGCTCCTTGAATAACCTGCTGTATCATTTCAATTGTTAAAGTCTGTGTCTGTGTCTCCTGTACTTTAGGCACATGTGCAGGAGAACTTCCAGCACTAGATGTACCTTTTGCTGGAACTGTTTTAACTGAGGGGGGTTTTGTAGCCATTTTGATGGGAGTTTGTTTCCTTCCTCCTCCTTCTGCTACTTTCTTTCTTTCCTTCTTCCCTTACTTGTCTTTAAGTTTTAATTTTAATTAAATAGCAGCCAAATAGTCCAAATCTTTTCTTAAATTCCAACAAACAAATCTTAGAAAAATCCTCCTTCTAGCATTTCTTTAGCATAAAAACCACAGAACAGTCATTTGAGGCTCTGCCGGTGCTCAGATAACTTTCACTTTTCACACCCACTCAAGCCTCAATCACCATTTTGTTTCCATTTAAGTTATAACTTCCGAAAGAGGCAATCCACAGTCAAAAAGAAGTTAAGTCAGATACTTGCAAATTTGAGTCCTCCTGGCTAATCCCGTCTGCATACGTTGTTCAAAAGTTATTTATAAAAAAAATCCTGCAGATGTGGTCATGGCTTGTAGCTCTGCAAAGGCAGAGTCGTTCCCGGTCCGGAGCAACTGGCTGGTTTTTGGGGAACTCAAACCTTCCACCCCCACAGAAATCCTTCTGGGGGGCTTTGGCGAATTCTACCCCCACCAGCCGGCTCTTCACTCTCCCCTTTGCCTGGGGAGAGGTTTTTCAAACCTCCCGACAGTGTTGGACTGCTGTTCGGGGTTTTTTACGGATACCGCGGAGCGGACACTCTTGTTAGGGCGCCATCCAAGCTCGTGGCGCCACCGGAAGTCCTATGGGGTCCATTTTGAAGGACCCAAATCCATCTTCATTTCAACAGCCAATTTGAAACTTAGTTGTTTGCTTATTTGTGTTCATGAGAAGGTTGGTGTGTCTGAAAGGTAACACAATATTGCTGAAGTCAATCTCCCCGACTGAGCTATGACCCATTGACCACAGTACATGGCATCCCAGAGATGATAACCACTGGGCCATCCTAATTATGGTTATATTTGACAAGGCCATCTGAGTAGAAAGATTATGAGGTCTCTAAGGATCCTCCTTAACTTGCAAGAAAAAGGTTGCAACAGAACTGAAACCCATCTCCAAAGTGAACTCTAATGATTTTAGTTACAGAGTTTTTCTTTTTTGAAGAGGCCACGTCTCTTGAACTCTTTTCTAGGAATCTCTTGAATTCTTTTCTAGGGCTCAAGCAACACAGGGTCTGGCTTCACATCTTACATTAAACCACTCCCAATTAGTTTGTTGAGTAAATCATAATTGCCTGCATTTAGACGCTATGTTGAGACAAAAACCAAAGAAATAAGTTTCCAGGGGTAGGTGGGATGAATGAGTGCAGCTAAGTTTTAAAAGTTAACAACTTATTGAAGAGATAACAGCAAATAACATTACTGTATAGTATGTGACATGCTTTAGGAAAAGTTTCAACAATTATTTGATATTTATTTAAAAGTTTGATATGCTTGCTATTTCATACAGATTAACAGAGTTGGAAGGGACCTTGTAGGTCATCTAGTCCACCCCCATCCAAGCAGGGGGCCCTACACCATTTCTGACAGATGGCCGTCCAGTATCTTCTTGAAAGCTTCCGGTGATGAAGCTCCCACAACTTCCGAAGGCAACTTTTCTTCCATGGGTTGATTGCCCTCACTGGAAGAAAATTTCTCCTTATTTCTAGGTTGAATCTCAAAGTAACAGTAACAGAGTTGGAAGGGACCTTGGAGGTCATCTAGTCCAAACCCCCTGTCACGCCTTGATCAATTTCCATCCATTATTCCTTGTCTGGCCTTCAGGTACTTTGGAAAATAGCTTGACCCTTCCTCTCTGTGTATCCTCTCAAGTATTGACAGATTGCTATCATGTTTCCCCTGGTCCTTCTCTTCTCTAACTAGCCATGCCTAGTTCCTGTAACGGTTCATCGTATGTTTTAGTCTCCAGTCCCCTAATCATCTTTTTTGCTCTTCTCTGCACTCTTTCTAGAGTCTCCACATCTCTTTTATAGTGTGGTGACCAAAAGTGGATGCAGTATTCTAGGTGTGGTCTTACTAAGGCTTTATAAAGTGGTATTAGTACTTTACTTGATCTTCATTGGATCCCTCTGTTAATGCAATTTAGGATTGTATTGGCTTTTTTGGCTGCTGCCACACACTGTTTGCTTATATTTAACTGGCTGTCCACTAAGACTCCCAGATTCCTCTCACAGTTACTGCTATTAAGCCTGGTTTCACCCATCTGTGTGTGTACTTTTGGTTTTTCTTGCCTAAGTGTAAGACTACTTTTCTCTACATTGAGTTTCATTTTGTTAGATAGGGCCCAGTGTTCCAGGCTGTCAAGCTCCATCTGGATCTTAAGCCTATCTTCTAAGGCAGTGATGACTAACCTTTTTGCCGTCATGTGCCAAAAGCGGGGGGAGTGCGGGGAGGTCGCCCACGTGTGTGCTCACACCCATAATTCAATGCGCCCCACGCATGTGCACACACCTCCCGTGCTTTTAACACGCAATGGCACAGTGGACCCAGTAGGCCCGTTTTTCACCCTCCCCAGAGGCTTTCTAGGAGCCTGGGGAGGGTGAAAACAGCCTTCCCCAACCACTCCAGAGGCCCTCCGGAGGCGGGAAACAGCCCATTTCCCAACTTTCGGCAGGACCAGAAGGTCCAAAAATCTGCTGGCCAGCACACACATGCACACTGGAGCTGAGCTACGGCAATGCTCATGTGCCCACTGATATGGCTGTGTGCCACCTTGGCACCCGTGCCATAGGTTTGCCATCATGGTTCTAGGGTGTTAGCTATTCCTGCCAGTTTAGTATCATTCACAAATTTGGTAAGTTCTCCTTCTATTCTCTCATCTAAATCATTTATGAAGATATTGAAGAGTACTGAAGTAAAAGAACCTTGTGGTACCCCACTGTTTACTTCCCTCCATGTAGATGTGGTACCATTAAGGACTACTCGTTGAGTACAGTTTGTCAGCCAGTTACAAATCCGTCCGATGGTGATGTTATCTATTCCAGTTTTTTTAGCTTACCAAGAAGTAGGTTGTGGTCTACTTTGTTGAATGTCTTGCTGAAGTCTAAATCTATTATGTCCACAGTATTTCGCTGGTCTACTAATTTAGTCACTATGTTGAAGAATGAGATAAGATTGGTTTGGCACGATCTGTTTTTAACAAACCCATGTTAACTTCTAGTTATTACTTTACTTGTTTCTAGATTTTGGCAGATCTGTTTTTTTGCTTTCTTATCCAGTATCTTCCCAGGTATTGATGTTAGGCTGATTGGTCTGTAGTTTCCTGGGTCTGTTTTTTACCCCCTCTTTTGAAGATGGGAACCACATCAGCTCTTTTCCAGTCCTCTGGTAGTTCCCCGGTGCTCCAGGATTTTTGGAAGACGTGGTACAGTGGTTCTGAGATTACATCTGCCAACTCTTTTAGAACTCTGGGATGGAATCCCAGAATTTCAAGCAGTGAACCTCCGCATGTACAATGAAAACCGACCTGACGATTAAAACGTGACCGGCTCCCAAGAGCTGCCTTACAAAGGAGCGGTGGGGAGGGGGGAGCTCTGGAGCCCCCGGGGATCCCGGGGACTTTTCCTGGATCAAAAGCGAGAAGCTCTGAAGCAGTGACGAGCTCCCCGAGCGCCTCTTGCCTGCTTGGGACCGGAGCTTAGACGAGCCAGGGGAAACGGCCGGCCGGGCGGCAGATGGAGCAACCCGCCTCCTTCCCTGCTCGGCTCTGGGCTCGCGAAGCGCTCGAGCAGCGTTGAAAAAAGCCCGTCGGTTTTCTCCCCCCCTCCCCCCTCCCGTCCGCAGCAGCGCTGCCTTCGCGGCCGCGGGAAGCGGGCGGGGAGAGCCGCGGTTCATACCCCCCCCCCCCCCGCCCCCAGCCGCCTCGTTCGCGGTCCCTGACGGCGCGTCCCGCCCGTCCCTGTTTGGCTGCCTTCCCGCCTACCTGCCGACATCCGAGCATCTGCGGGTGTCCGCGGCCACAGCCGCATGCCAATAGCGGGGAGGGTCGCACCTGGGGCGGTCGCGGAAGAGCAGCAGCAGCAGCCCCGCGCCCCCCGCCAAGACGGCCGCCAGCAGCAGCCCCGCGCAGCAGGCCACCCGCCTCGACAGCCCCATCCCGCCGCCCCGGCCCGACGAGGCACTCTGTGAGCAGCTCCCGGACCGGGCTGCCCTTTGGGGGCTGGGCGGGGAGGTGGGACAGGCAGGCCCGCGCACCCGCTCCGCCCCCTCGAAGCGCGCCCCGGTCCTTCCCCTGCCGGCGGCCGGCGGCCGAGGGGACCCGCGCTGAGGTTGGGGCTGCAGCCCTCTAAGTTACTGCTAAGCCCGGACTTCGACGGCTCCGCGCACGCTTGGCGAACTGCCTCCCTTCCCGGGAACCAAAAACAAAAGATGTTGGAGTTTCTCGAAAGTAGGGGAAAAATATGCCAGCAGCGAATTCCCTGCTTGGGAAGGAAAAACGGGCTCAGCCTAACCCTGACCCAGTCTTGATCGGCGACCCTCTTCTCTGGAAGACCCCCAGGACCAGGTTGGGGACGGGACCTCTTAGAGAAAACCTCTCTTGGGTGTTGCTAAAAGTCAAGGAAGGCTTCACGGGACACAATAAATTGTTAAAAGCGCCCAACTGAGGCAAGTAGGTTTGGGTCATTATCAGCTATTCAGCTATGCTAGAGTGCAAGTGGGGGTCTCTTCCCGGCACTTCCATGGTACAAGCTTGGAGCTTGTGGTGCTTTGCTGCCTGGTAGCAGGTCAGCTCGGAGCGTTGGTGGGGTGGGGGAGGCCTGGTGGCTCTTTTGCAGTTTGGCTGGGCTGGTTGCTAACTCTCTCGATCTTTGCCGGCTGTTTCCCAGCCCCACACAGGGCCGGAATGTGAACTCCAAAGGCTTGTCCTTCTCCTTCATTAACCACTAATGAGATTAAAATTGTCTGGAACATTTGGGTAGAATTGCTAAAAAATAAAGGGAACAGAAACTTGTGTGAATTCCAAATCTCAGCACTAGTGATTTTTATATATATATATATATATATTTATATGCCGCCCTTCTCCGGAGACTCAGGGCGGCTTACAATGCGCTAAGCAATAGCCTTCATACTTTTGTATATTTATACAAAGTCAGCTTATTGCCCCCACAAACCGGGTCCCCATTTTACCCACCTTAGAAAGGATGGAAGGCTGAGTCAACCTTGAGCCTGGTGAGATTAGAACTCGCAGTAATTGCAGGCAGCTGGATGTTAAATGCTGCCTTAATAGGAGGCATTAGCCTGCTACGCCACTCAGGCTCTCACATGTCCATTAAGCCCTAAAGTTAGTATCAAACCTGGTTTCTGACAAAAGTGACAGACATTGTCACCCTGACAGCCACCCCAGGGACCTCCCACTGCAGTTGCCAAATTGCCACTTTTAATGTGATTGCCGGGTGACATTAAATCAATGATCTGAAAGTATTTCACTTACTGTTCTTACTATTGTTTGACTTTCATTTTGTGCAACTCAGTGCTTCCTCCTTCTGTTTTCCTACAAGACCCACCTGTGTAGTGGGCTGGGCTGTGTTTTCAATTTCTGTCCAAGAAATCACTTCTTTGGTTTGGTCGCACCCATTTCTTTTGGTAGTGCAACTCTGAAGCATCCATAAAATTTTAAGAGCATCTCCAGACCTACATTTCTGGCTGGGGGCATGGCTCTGGTGTCCATACAGCCAGGTGTGGTTTATTCAATACCTTATTCCGTCCTATCAGGCTTAATCATGGCTTGTGTGATGCACGGAGTAGATCTGGGAAAGGGGATGCCTGTGGTGGGGAGTCTTCCTGGGTCTTCCTGCAGAGCAGGCAACTTTGGTCTTCTCGAGGAGCCATTCTAGCCCTCCCCTCACCTCTGGATGAGCAAAAGACCAAACCAGGGCCCCCAATGCAGGCTCCAGGGTGAGGTCCTGAGGGGGGGATATCCCAGAGACCACCCTCCAGGTCTGCAGTTCCAGCAGAAAAAGAACCTCCAACCAGAGACTGAGAGCCCCCCAGCCTGGCACTCCCCCCAGCACCAGACTCCAGGTTGCCTGTGGTCTGAAGGCCGCCCCTGGCTCCTCAGCCACAGGCCAAAAGTGTCCCGTGAGATACCAGACCTGCCTGCCCATCCACCCACCCCCCAAGTCCAGGGAAGCAAAGGGGAGGTGAATTTGCCGTCGCTTTCCCCACAATGCCACCCCTGGCTGCCTCCATTCTTCCCAAACGTGGCCTTGCCTCCTTGATCTCAAGTCCCATCATGCCAGCCTTGCCACAAGCCACAGGCTGCCACTTCTGCCCCCCTTTGCCTGCAGCCCCCCCATATCCACCAACTTAGGGGCCACACTGCCCCCAGCCACATCTATGCTATTCTCCTGCCCTCCACGGCAGCACTTCTTCTGAAGGGCCTGCTGAGGGCAGCTGCAGACCCTCCTTCCCTCTCTCTGGGACTGTGAGGCACAGGCACATATCGGATGATCGGACTCAGTCTTTCCAGCTGAGTCGGCCTGGCTGGCCCCATTTTGGGGAGGTTGTGGTGAGGGGAGCCCAGAGCCATTGCTTGCCTGTGAGGGGATCCCATGGGAGGGAGGATCGATGGGCTCCACCTTGTCCACTTCCAAAAGCATCTGAAGATGGAGTTTTTCCAGAAGCTGTCTGGATGTCAATGCCAGTTTTTAAGTTGCATTGCACACAGTTTGTACAGTTGATAAACTTTCCACGGTTCATTCTGAGTGTTCTCTATTGCCGTGCATTAGTTGCCAAGAATCCACCTGCAATTGTGGTGAGATACAAATTTGATGGATAAATAGATAGTAACCAGCACAGGCAGGAACAGGCCTTCCGAAAGAGTCTATGACAACTCACCACGGCCAACTCAGTGCGGGACAACTCACCATAGCCAACTCGCCTCAGAACAACTCATTGCAGGAAAAGAGTTACACTAATATCAAATAAATAGTGGAATAGAATCATTAAAGAAAGGATGCAAAAGGAGGGACAGAGAATGAAACATGTATGGCAAAAATTAAAATATTTTTTTATTTATTTTAAATAATTAAATAGAATTGTTCAATTGTCCCACCGTGAGTTGGCCGTGGTGGCTTGGCCACAGCGAGTTGGCTGTGGCATATTGTCCCATTCCATTCCCGTATCCTGGCTGGCTGTCCCCAGAATAAAAGACTCTGAGGGCCAGGGGGCACCGTGGGAAGAGTCCTTCCAGCAGCAGGACTCTTGTGGGGAGGGGGACACCTGTCGTACCCTTGACCGAAAGCAGGAACTGCCTCAAAAGCAGGAATTCCAGGGCAGAGACTGGAGAGGCCGGCCAGTCCGCCTTTCCCTCCTAATCATACAGAAGAGAGAATATCAGACCCATCGAAGGACAGAGTGTGTGACAGGACTTGCTAGGGGCTAAACAATAACATTTTAAGCAGGGGATGAGATTGGTCTGAACTGTCTGGAAGAACGATGCAGCTGGTCAGCTGGAGATAGAAGGGAAGTATGGCCGGAACTGATAGGTGCCAATCAGACCTCTGAGGGGAGAATTCGCTGGGGACTATTTCAGGGGGAGCACAGACTGAGAAGAGGAGAGTTTTCATCTTGGACGGATCCTTTCGACTGGCAAATCTCCTACCTGGGAAAGAAAGGGAATCTACACAAGGATGCCCAAGAGTGCCAGTTCTAAAAATTAGACAGGAAGGACTCTCCATTCAGCACAATCTTCCTTTGCAAAAAGAAAGAACGGATGAAGTGCCAGAAGAAGGCAAAGATTTATGTCTTTATTAGCTTTATATTCTGCCTGTCCTTTAATGGCACAAGGCAGAGAATGGCTCCTCATCTGCATCTCCCCCCCCCCCCCGCCCCAGCAACAGTCCTGCAGAATAGATTGGTCTGAAATCAGACAATGAGCTTCCATAGTGGAAGCTCAATTCAAAAGTGTATTTTCCTGCTCCTGGGCCAACACCCTACCCATTACACCACATTACCTTAAGACATCCAGCATATGACAGGCTGCTCAATTTGAATGCAAATTGGATTGAATGTAACTGGAAAGTTTACAGGGCTGATCATTAAACCCCCCCCCTCCCCAGTTTATAAGGACATGGGTGAAATTGTAATTACTAGAAGTCAGTGTATAGTTGTCAAGATGGAAAAACCTATTTTGTGGTCTTCTGCATCAGCGTGGAGGTCAGGCCAGGGAATGGGGGGTGGGGTCAGGGTCTCTGTCTCTGAAGTTGCAGCTGTGATTTATTTTATTTATTTATTTATTTTATTTTTATTTGATTTATATGCCGCCCTTCTCCGGAGACTCAGGGCGGCTTACAGTGCGTTAAGCAATAGCCTTCATACTTTTGTATATTTATACAAAGTCAGCTTATTGCCCCCACAATCTGGGTCCTCATTTTACCCACCTTAGAAAGGATGGAAGGCTGAGTCAACCTTGAGCCTGGTGGGATTCGAACTTGCAGTAATTGCAAGCAGCAGATGTTAATAGATGTTAATAACAGGGTGCTTTAAACCACTGTACTACAGGCTCCTAGATTGCTTCTCTTCCATTGGATCACAGGACAAGTTAGAGATCTGGTTGCCCATCATCTTCCTATCTGGAGGCTTTCTCTGGTGAAGCCCCCTTGCCAACTGAGTGGAGGGATTTCAGTGCCCTGAGGGGTTCCTTGGTCTACAGAGAGTTTCTGGGAGGGGAAGCAGCAGGAGGAATGGCACAGCCAACTCACCATGGCCAACTCGCTGCGGGCTGGCCATGGCCAACAATTCTATTCCATTATTTAAAATAAATAAAAATTATTTCAATTTTTGCCATTCACATTTCATTCTATCCCTCCTTTTGCATCCTTTCTTTAATTATTCTCTTCCACCATTTCTTTGATATTAGGTGTAGCTCTTGTCCCACAGCGAGTTGGCCTTGGCAAGTTGGGGGGGGGGCAAAAAAAGTAAATCTGAACAAGCAGGGCTATGTGCTCTCTCCCTCTTCATCCTGCTTAGTTTTATTTTAATAGATTTTTAAACTTATTATCCTTATTTATTGTTTTAATATTTTATGGTGCACTTTAACTGAATGTCAGTAAACCACCTAGAGTTGTCTCTGGCAAGAATGGGCAGCACACAAGTTGCAACAATAAACAAACAAGAGATTCCCACAGTTGTAAAGGAGAAAGATGGCCAGAGAGCAAACTCTCCTCCACTGGGCTGTGCCTCGATTCCTGATTTCGTGGAACTTTAATGTGAGGAAGAAGCAAAAGAGAAGAAGCAGCATCCAGGTGAGGAGGAGCAGAAAAACCCTCAAGGCAACCCAAGGCTGACCACTCCTCTTCGCCCCTTCCTTGGAGGAGGCCAATTCACGCTTAGACTGGTTACTCCAATGAGGCTACACTAAACCAAAGTGTTTCCACCAGAAATGAGGATGTCCCCCATTGGCTACAAATTTGGAAATTAGTTTTGAGATCATTCCATTCACATTCTTTGGATTTGATTATAGAATCCTTAAAAGTTGACTTTTCAGTTCTGCTGAACAAGCAGTAGATACTGTGGCCAATTCCTGTTTATTTACCGCTCAGTCATAACAGTCTTATACTGATTAATGGCAATTTCTGAGGAACAGACAAATATTGTTACAGGATGTTAGCAAGAGAAATCAGAGAAACCAGAAAGGTTGTGGTAGCTCCTCCAACTTTGCTCTGACACAGCTGACCAGGCAGAGCAGAGAACCAGCTGCCCAAATGATTTCAGTATGATCTTCTCCCGCAATGCACAGAACAACTTCTCGAGCAAGGATGCTTTGCCACCTAAGCCAATTTGACTAATAGGCCACGTGGTGGTGGTGGTGGCACTGGTGAAACAAGCAACCCATCTTCCCACCCTCTCTCAGGTTCTGTGTTGTCCTCTGCAGAATATCAATTTCTCTCATTATGAAACTCTTCCCAGCAGATCCCCCACCAAAAGACTGGATTAGGGGACTGGAGGCTAAAACAGATGAAGAACAATTGCAGGTAACTCTAGTTTAATGAAAAGAAGGACCAGGGAAGACATGATAGCAGTCTTCCACTATCTGAGGGGCTGCATCAAAGAAGAGGGAGTCAGCCTGTTCTCCAAAGCACCTGGAGGCAGGACAAGAAGCAATACATGGAAACTAATCAAGGAGAGAATGTACCTAGAACTTCTTTTTCTTCTTGTGCTATATCCGTCATTGGATGTTGGCAATCATGTTGGCAATCCTATTTTTATCAACAGCCACACAAAAAAGTGCTGCTGAATTTTATCCAAACTAGTCCCTTAGATTTTGAAGCCATTATGATCTTCTTCTGCCTGGAACTAAACTTAGAACTAAAGAGAAATTTCCTGAAACAATTGACCAGTGGAACTGCTTGCTTCCAGAAGTTGTGGATGTTCCATCATTGGAGGTTTTTAAGCAGAGATTGGACAGCCATTTGTCTAGAATGGTATAGGGCCGTGATGGCGAACCTATGGCACGGGTGCCACAGGTGGCACGCGGAGCCATATCTGTGGGCACGTGAGCTCAGCTCTGGCATGCATGCATGTGCCAGCCAGCTGATTTTTGGGCCTTCTGGGCCCACCAGAAGTCAGGAAACACACTGTTTCCGGCCTCCGGGGGTGGGTTTGGAAGGCCATTTTTGCCCTCCCCAGGCTCCTAGAAAGGCTCTGGAGCCTAGGGAGAGCAAAAAACAGGCCTACCGGGCCCACTGTGCCATCACGTGCCAAAAGTGGGGGGAGCACGGGGTGGGGGGCAGGGTGCATAGAATTATGGATGTGGGCACGCGTGCATGTGACCCCACTGCGCTCTCCCCGCTTTTGGCACGCGATGGCAAAAAGGTTAGCCATCACTGGTATAGGGTCTCCTATTTGTGCAGGAAGTTGGACTAGAAGACCTCCCAGGTCTCTTTCAATTTGGTTATTCTGTTATTCTGATTACCTTCCACCAATTTACCATCCCGGTGCACCAATTGTGAATGCCACTTTCTTTTTTAATATTTCCACAAAAGGGGCTTTCAGAATTTCCCTATGAAACCTTTCCCTTGGCAAGATGCCTTTGCTTGCTCCTGCTGCAAGAAAGCAGCAAATTCAGCACTGAAAAGAGTTTCTCAATCTGCAGCTGAGGAAACTCCTCAGAGACAGGGTGGGAGATAAGAAGTCATAAGAAGCCCTGCTGGGAAAGATAAGCTGCGCAGCCTTGAGAAGGCCACCTTTGCTGACTCTCAAGAACCCTGCTGATTCATCATCTTGGAAAGCAGAGAAAAGTTTCTTCACATTAGCTCAGAACATGAGTCACTGCTCCTTCCTCCCTTCCAGGTTCCTGTAGGAGCCATCAGTTTTGGAAGGTCCAATTCAAGCTTGCCAATGACCTCAGGGCATCCCATTGAGGAATATCCTGTGGCTGCCAGTGACAAAAGATCAATCCCTCCCAAGCAGGAGGAGAAGATCCATTCTGCTTCCTTCTGCAGAACTTCCTGCATCCAAGCCCCCAGTGGAAATGCCATTCCAAAGTAGAGAGGCTAGGAGGAGGGCATGGAAACAGTTGGTCACTGCAACCCTCTCCAAAAGATCACCACTTTTCTGGTGCATGATGGCACCTCATTCATGGCAGAAGCACCTCAGTTCAATTCCTGTGCAGCAGTTTAGGAAGAACACGACAGGGTGTTGTCAGGGGTGAATAAGCCATTGTCATGTTAGATTTGGATGTGGTCTCTCCTCCAGGGGACCTGGGAATGAGGACACATCAGTCAGGAAAGGCAGCCTGGAATTCTGGCTTTGTTTTTTTTCGTTCATTGACTGCGCCGCACGTGTTCCTAAAGTTGGGGAGAAGTGTAATATAATTTCAATTTATTTCTCACGTCAATTGTCTCACCTCAGTAAAGGTGAAAGAAAGCTGACCCCCTAAACCATATGCTTATCAGTCTTAAGTATCAGCTGTAAGTCACATGCTGGAAATCAGTATGAATGATGACTCTGAAAACCTTCTTCTGCCAGAGTTACAATCTGGCTTTCAAGAAGGCTTTGTATCACACCAGCTGGCAGAAAAACCCACCTCCAACCTAATCTACCTCTGTGTGGCATGACTGTTGATTTTAGAGCTACATGAGAATGGCCTGTGATCAGCAAATACAAGGAGTTTTGTCAGTTTTTCTTCTCATCTGAATTTCAGACACCTGAAATTAGAGAGACCAGAGGTCTGGTAAAATTAAAGCTTTTATGCCTCTCAAGAGTGTGCTGCTTACAATCTTTTTATCCTAAATAATCTTGGATATTGTCTGCTATTATGCCTGTGATTAATTTAAACCTTCTAGACAAGAATGTTAACGGCCTATTGTTTCCTGGTATTGTCCCTTTTGCTGGGTCTTTTTGAAACAGATAAGATCTGCCAGTTATTAACCAGTTGCTCATCTCTCTTTTATGAATACTTCATTAAGATGTTTAGCTATAATTGGATGTAAGCCAGTCAGATATTTGAGCCAAAAGCCATGCAGTTGATCATTTCCAGGAAATTCCAATTTTTAATTCTTTTCACTCAATTTTTAATCATTTCTGCTGTTACTATATTAATATTATTAAATATTATTCTATTTGATTTTACTAAATTCATCTTCACATTCTTTAATCCATCCAGGTGTTTTTTGATAGACCTGATGAGTTTCCCATAGATCCTTCTAAAGGATTTATGTTTCCTTTTTGACTGACTATGGATATTCTCAGTCATCCAGGTCCTGGTTGTCTGAATGATGGAAGGAGAACATGAAGGTTCAGCATCTATTTCGACATGCACATGTTTGATGTGGAAGGCCCCCCATCTCTGTACTGCAATAGTTCAAGCGGGGGATTGAGATATGATAGCATTTTGCAGTATTTGAGGGGCTGTCACAGCAAAGAGGGAGTCAACCTAAGACTAAGCTGGCAGGAATAACTAATACCCTAGAAGATAGACTCAAGATCCAGATGGATCTTGACAGACTTGAACGCTGGACCCCATCTAACAAAATGAAATTCAACGTAGAGAAAGTAAAGTCTTACACTTAGGCAAGAGAAACCAAAAGTACACATATAGACTGGGTGAAACCAGGCTTAATAGCAGTAACTGTGAGAGGGATCTTGGAGTCTTAGTAGACAATCAGTTAAATATATCAGAATATTCATGACTGGGAAGACATGGTAGCAAAGTCAGCCAATGAATAGGCGTAGCAACTAAGACAGCCAATTGGGAGACAGACTGGAGCCAGGGTGTGTCTTAGTCTGCAGCTTCTGAGTCTGTGCAGAGAAACGAAACTGAAACCAGAGTGTGAACTTGTCTGCTTGTCTGTCTGCTGAAATGAAACTAACTGCTCTCTCCTGCCTTGTGTTGTAACTGCTACTATGTTGAAGAAGTATCTATATTAGTATTGTAAATACTTCATCTGTTATTATATACATAAAGACGTTAATGAATCTAGCTGAATCAGTTATCTGTGTGTGCTTCTGGATTTGATTTTTGCAAGAAACTCTGACAAATTATGAGCCAACAGTGTGTGGCAGCAGCCAAAAAAGCCAATGCAATCCTAAATTGCATTAACAGAGGAATTCAATGAAGATCAAGTAAAGTACTAATACCACTTTATAAAACCTTAGTAAGACCACACCTAGAATACTGCATCCAGTTTCGGTCACCACACTATAAAAAAGATATTGAGATTCTAGAAAGAGTGCAGAGAAGAGCAACTAGGATGATTAGTGGACTGTAGGCTAAAACATACGATAAATGGTTGCAGGAACTAGGCATGGCTAGTCTAGTGAAGAGAAGGACCAGGGGAGACATGATAGCAATCTTCCAATATTTGAAGGGTTGCCACAGAGAGGAAGGGGTCAAGCTATTTTCCAAGTGACCTGAAGGCCAGACAAGGAATAATGGATGGAAACTAATGAAGGAGAGAGTCAACCTAGAAATAAGAGGAATTTTCTGACAGTGAGAACAATCAGCCAATGGAACAGAAGTTGCCTTTGGAAGTTGTGGGAGCTTCATCACTGGAGGCTTTCAAGAAGTGACTGGACTGCCATTTGTCAGAAATGGTGTAGGGTCTCCTGCTTGGGCAGGGGGGTGGACTAGATGACCTACAAGGTCCCTTCCAACTCTGTTAATCTAATCTAATATCCAAAGCACCTGCAGGCAGGACAAGACATAACGGATGGAAATTTATCAAGGAGCAATCCAACACAGAACTAAGGAGAAATTTCCTGACAGTGAGAATAATTAATCAGTGTGTCAGCTTGCTTCTGGAAGTTGTGGGTGCACCATCCCTGGGGGCTTTTAAGAAGAGGTTCCACAGCCATTTGTCCAGAATGGTGTACTGATGCTTTGGGAATGCTTAAGCAGGGGGTTGGACTAGAAGACTTCCAAAGTCCATTTCACCTTTGTTATTCTGTATTCTAATTTCAGGAAAGCAAATTTACTTGGATTGTAACTTCAGAGCTGTGCAGATCGTTGTATCACACTGATCATGCAGTTGGTAAGTTGTGGAGAAGGTTGTTGTAGCTTACTGATTTAAACCCCCCTCATTTACTCTTCTTAGCTCTTCTAGGCCTAGTAAGTGAGCATTCCTCTGGTCCTTGAGGCAGCATAAAAACATGTTGACATCAGTTCAGCTGCTGGCAGCCCTAAAAGGTAGACTTGAACCAGTGGTGGGCTGCTATCGGTTTGCCCCAGATCAAGCGAACCGGTAGCAGTGGCGGCAGGAGGCTCCGCCCAGCCGCCCGGATGCTTCTGCGCATGCACAGAAGCGGCACATGCACGCTGACAAGCAAACAGTTAACAACGGGTTTTGAAACCCACCCCTGACTTGAACTCAACTTTATTGAGAAAGGTTCCAGTAAGAAAATCTTGCAAGTAAGTCTGCCTGTGTTTTTCCTCCCTCCCCCACTCTCAGTGGTCATGGAGGAGCCAGTTTCATCCTTTTCCTAACACTCCTCCTGCCCCTGCTCCTGCTTCTCAAGCTTCTTCTGCACCTACCTGTGGATGCCTTCTCCATGGTCACCTCCTTGCCTCTGGAGACAAGTGAGGGGCAGCTTGTGGTGGGAAGATTTCCTTCCCACCCAGTATTAGCATCCAGTGGAAAAGCAGCACCAGTTGGTCACCTTAAGGTGTGGCAAGGGAGGGCGGAGTCTTGGCTTTCCCTAGGTGTACTCTGGGAAAGTATCCGATAACTTAGCTATTTCTCCCAATGAGCTGGAGCTTCATACTGATGACTTGGCTAGAAGATAATGTGTTGATTGCACATAAGAACTTCATTCCTTCCTTCCTTCCTTCCTTCCTTCCTTCCTTCCTTCCTTCCTTCCTTCCTTCCTTCCTTCCTTCCCTCCCTCCCTCCCTCCCTCCCTCCTTCCTTCCTTCCTTCCTTCCTTCCTTCCTTCCCAATTCAACAGCTTAGGAGACGAATCATCTCCTTTTCCTGTCTGCCTTGTCCAGAATGCCTCTGTGTCTCTTGTGTGCCTTATGACTTTCTCTTCTGAAGTTATTTTCACATTGGACACAATGCCAGGACTGATGATCTGGTTAGCATGTGTGGATAAACAGCGAGAGCCATGTCAGTTTTGTGTTCCTGGAACAGCCCCCCACCCCTGTCCTATTGTACAAGCAATGCATTTGGGAGCAATTGTATAAGCCTCCCAAATGCATTCCTCCAAATGGTGTCAGAAATCCTGAAGTCTTCTCGTAAAATGCCTGACTTACTAGAGCTGCCTGTCAGTGGCTGCCAAAGAAATCTGATTAGCGTCTGGCATTACGGCAGCTCCGTGACTGAAGTTAGTAGAATTCATGCCTTATCTTTCTTGAAGGACAGAACAAGATGAAACGAGCAGTGATTCCAACACAGATAGAAATAGACACCAAAGCAGTTTAGCACATGCATTCTGATTTCCCCATTGAGTTAATCCACCCTCATTTGCTTCCTGCTGGTCTCTCAGCCAAGAACAAAATAAATCTTCTTGCAGCAACAGCAAACACTTCAGTGAAGGTGCTGATTCAGGGGGCATCTGTTGTCAGAAAAGCCCCACCCCCACCCCGCATGGGAGGGATAAGAAACGGGGCTGCAAATAGAGAGGCCAGTGTCACAATGCCCTTCCATGGATCCCTGGTGCAACACATCTGGAATACCATGTGCGGTTGTCGTTGCCGCACCTCAGAGCTAGAGAAGGTCAAGAGGAGCAGAACTAAGGAGGCCAAGAGGTGGAGCAGCTTCCCTGCGAGGAAAGGCTGTGACATTTGGGCTTTTGAGTTGAACGAGAGGAGACATGATGGAGGTGTACATGGTGTGGATAAAGGGGAGAAGCCGTGTTCCCTTTCCAGAGGTCACCCACTGACAGGGAATCCTGGAAGAAGCAGGACATACAAGAAAATCTTTTTTATATAAATTCAATTTATATGTCATTCAATTTAAAATTCACTACCACAAGATGCAGCGCTTGGCTGCCTTCAGAGAAGGGTCAAGTCAATTCTTGGAAGTCCTGGGGGGTCGAGGGTCCTTATCCTTGGAGGCCAAAGGGCTGCCTCTGAAGGTCAACTGCTGGGAGATGAGTGGGCTTCCTAGGGGTGGGCTGTAAGAGAACAAATGGCTGGACTGGATGGGCCAGGGGTCTGATCCAGCAGTCTACATATCAATATGTTCTTAGTTATTGCTGTGCTGGTGTGAGGTCTGACAATCAATCAGAAGTAAATATTTATAAACACACCATGTCCACACAATACATCTTTCCCTCTAAAACTGACAGGAAGATGGATGATTGATCTTCCAACCTGCCACCCTCAAAATGCTGAGAACAAGGAACCAAGACAGCTGCCAGAGGGGGTGCAGAAACACACCTGTCAGATCTGTGTATCTGCCATTCTTTTTTTTTTATTAAAAAGTTTTATAACAAGTACAAACATTTCCCCCCCCTTCCCATTCATTCCCTCACCCCCCTCCCAGCCCCTATCCCTCCCCCTACCAACCCCCCTCCCTCCCCCCCTTGGCTTCCCGGGATTAGCTCAGGGTACAAAATGTACAAACATAATACTATAATTAACTAACCATATAATATATCATTAATAACCTTGATCTTTAACTTCTAAAAAAAAAACCAAATCCTACTTAATATGGCTATCTTTACTGCATATGTCATTCATAAGCTAACTGAAAATTCTTATTCCGATATTTATTTTGAATATAGTCTATCCATTTTCTCCAGTCCTTTATATATCTTTCATTCGAATAGTCTTTAAGATATGCGGAGATTTTTGCCATTTCTGCCAAATGCACAACCTTTATTGTCCATTCTTTTTTTTTTTTTTATTGAAAAAGTTTTAACAATACAAATTTTCCCCCTTTCCCCCCCCCTCCCTAGCCACAGATTGTAGAATACATGTAAAAAGAATATGTAAATCCTTCCCATCCCCACCCTAACCCTCCCCCTCCTCCCTCTTCCCTCCCCCCCTTGACTTCCATTATATGCAATATTAATATTCCCAAACAATATATATGTTATTCAAACTTCCATATCTTTTTTCTATATTTACTAACATACTAACATAGTCATCTCAGCTAAAAGCGATATAATATTTTCTAGTCTGATACTTATTCTGTACATACTCAATCCATAATTTCCATTCCTGTATATACTTCTCATGCGTCTGATCTTTTAAAAAAGCTGAAACCTTTGCCATTTCTGCAAATCCAGCCATCTTCTGGGTCCATTGATCAACCGTCGGTAAAACATCACTCTTCCAATGTTGGGCAATCAACAACCTAGCTGCTGTCACCATATACAAAATCAATTTAGTTTCACCCAGTGTAAAGTCTTTAACTATACCCAATAAAAAAAATTGCGGAGAAAATTGTATTTTTTTCTTTAAAACATTTTGCATAACCCACCAGATTTTTATCCAAAAAGCCCTCACTTTCCTGCAGGTCCACCAGATGTGATAATATGTAGCATCTAAACAATCACATCTCCAACATTTTGGCTGCACATTAGGGTACATGCAAGACAATTTCTTGGGGTCTAAGTGCCATCTATAAAACATTTTATAAAAATTTTCTCGTAAATTTTGTGACTGTGTAAATTTAACGTTCTGAACCCATATTTTTTCCCATGTTTCCAACATAACTGGTTGAGAGAAATTTTGTGCCCATTTAATCATACAATCTTTAACTAGCTCATTTTCTGAGTCTCTTTCTAACAAAACATTATAAACTCTCTTAATGTGCATTGGACCTGTCCGCTTTATCTGTTCAACCAATTCTACTTCATATTCCATTAAACCAGTTTATTGATCTTCTTTCCATCTCATCTGTAATTGATTGTACTGCAACCAAGTCAACGATTTCCCTTCTTCCAACAGCATATCCAAAGTCTTCAATCGCCACCTGCCCTCTTCAAAGTAAAGTAACTCTTTATATAAAAACCCCCCGAGTGACTTAATATTTGTATTCCACATGGTATCAGCGAGATCCAGCCAAAACGGAATCTTATAATCCCAATTAGTTCGGTGCCTTCTCCAGACTCTCAGCAAGGCATTTCTAAGTAAATGACTGTTAAACACTTTATCCACTTTGGTATCATAAAATAAGTATGCATGCCAACCCCAAACCAGGTCATGGCTTTCTATATTCAACAAGTCAGTCTTAGTTTTCCCAAACCAATCACTTAATTGTATCAATGCAGTTGCTTCATAATATAATCGAAGGTTTGGGAGTTTAAGACCACCTCTCTCACGAGTATCTTGCATTATTTTCAGTTTGACTCTTGGTTTTTTATCATTCCAAATAAATTTGTTCAGTCCTTTTTGCCATTCTAGCAATGGTTTGTCTGATTTAAGCACCGGTATCATTTGAAATAAAAAGATCAGTCTAGGTAAAACATTCATCTTTACTGCTGATATTTTTCCAAGCAGTGATAACTGCAGTTTCTTCCAGTTTTGCATATCTTTTTGTATCTTTTGCCACAGAACCTCATAGTTATTTTGAAACAGTTTAGCATTGGAGTCTGTGATTTGTACTCCTAAATATTTGACCTTTGAAACAGTCTCGAAGCCTGCCATTCTTTCCAATTCCTTTTTTTTGCTCTCTGTCAGATTTTTGACAATCATTTTAGTTTTCTTCTGATTCAACCTGAAACCAGATACCATGCCATACTCTTCTATAATATTTTTCATCTGGATTATTGAGTTCATAGGTTGTGATAGGGTAACAACCAGGTCATCTGCAAATGCCTTAGTTCTATAGTCCTTTTGCCTTATAACTATTCCAATCAAGGAATTCGAGTCCCGTATTGCATTGAGTAAGACTTCTAAAGTTAAAATAAATAATAACGGGGATAATGGACAATCTTGTCTGGTGCCTTTTTGTATGTTAAAATTCGATGTTAAGCATCCATTGATAATAAGTTGTGCATGTTGCTCTTGATAAATTGCACCAATCGCTTGTATAAACCGCTCCCCCAAATCCATTTTTTCCAAAGTCTTAATTATAAAGTTCCAATTCACGCGATCAAAGGCTTTTTCCGCATCCAAAAAAACCAGCACTGCAGAGATCTGTTTATTCTTATCTAGATAGTCCATTAAGTCTATAACTTGCCTAACATTCTCCTTCATATATCTGCCTTCAATAAATCCTGCTTGGTCATGATGAATTATCTTTTGAATAACTGGCATCAATCTGTTGGCTAGTACTTTTGCAAAGATTTTATAGTCTGTGTTTAATAAAGATATTGGTCTATAATTTTCTGGTTTCTTAGGACCTGATTCTTCTTTCGGAATCAATGAAACAAAAGCTGTTTTCCATGAGGAAGGTATCTTACCTCCTTGTTGTATATTACGAAATAAATCTTTAAGATGCTCAATCATTTCTTCTTGTAAAGTTTTATAATAAATTGCAGTTAAGCCATCCGTCCCTGGAGCTTTAGCTGTTTTTAATTGTTTTATAGCAAAACTGATCTCCTCCACTGTTATCAGTTGTTCCAAACTTTTCTTTTGGCTCGTTGAAATTTTTGAAACTCTCTTGTTTTCCAAGTATTCATCTATAGTAATATTCTGTATGTCATCTTTAGCATATAACTTAGTATAATATTCCAAAAAGGCTTTTTTAATTAGATCTTGTTGGTAAACTTCTTTATCAGCATATTCAGTACTATCAATAATTCGTGTCGATGCTTGCTTCCTCAAAGTATACGCCAACCACCTGCCCGGTTTGTTAGCATTGGAAAAAGTATTGTGCTTTGCAAATTGTAAGTTAGTTGCCGTTTGGTCTGCTATAAGCATTTGAAATTGATCCTTCAGAAGTTTTATAGCCATTTGCAATTTTCCGTCTGTTGGTTTTTGTATCAATTGTTGTTCTTTCTTTTTTATCTCAGATTCCAATTGTAGTCTTTTCTTCTGCTGACTTTGCCTGTGTTTAGAATTCATTTGAATTAGTACTCCCCGCATATATGCTTTAGCTGCATCCCAAACTGTTTCAATAGGGGTGCCTTTGTTCAGGTTAAATTTAAAAAACTCCTTTAAATGCTTTTTGAGTTCAATTATATTCTTTTCATATCTAAATAGATTCTCATTTACTCTCCAGGATCTTCTTTCTCTTTTACCCATCTCGATTTCCATCCAGACCGGACTGTGGTCAGTCAAAGTCCTAGGAAATATCTTTATTTTCTTTACTTTAGAGAGTAGATTAGAAGTTAAGAGAAAAAAGTCTATTCTGGAAAAGGATTTGTGCCTGTCTGAGTAAAAAGTAAAGTCCAGTTCATTTGGGTTTCGAATTCTCCAAATATCTTTCAATTCCAAATCCTCTTTCAGTTCGAAAAAAGCTTGTGGTAATTTATTCCCTATTTTGGCCGTGGTTTTTTTATCCAATCTAGGTTGGATTACTCCATTCCAATCGCCCATTATTATAGTGTTTGAATAGTCCCAATCCAAAATTTTTAAATGAAGTAGCTTGTAAAAAGTTTCCTGCTGTTGATTTGGGGCATATATTCCGACCAACAAAATTGGTCCAACATCTGTAATAACTTCAACTGCAATATATCTTCCATCTTTATCTGCTTCTATAATTTTTGCTACAAGTTTCTTATTTATATATATCACCACTCCATTCTTCTTTTCCTGATTTGAAGCAACAAATTGCATTCCCAATTTTGAATTTATCAAGTATTTCTGATCTTGCAATTTTACATGAGTCTCCTGTAAACAGATAACATCATTATGAAATTGTCTCAAATAGTGAAATATCTTCCTTCTTTTTTGCGGAGAATTCAATCCGTTTACATTCCAAGACAAAAATTTAAGTGCCATTTGACCCTGTCTGAAGTTTTGAGAGCAATTGTTGAAGATTCTCTCCTACAGTAGGAATCTTCGGTTTAGCTCCTCCCATGACTTCAGCTTGCTGTTTATCTTTGGTTCTTTTCTCACGCTGTGGCTTACTATATTCTTGCTGCTGTTGCTTCATTTGTTTAGACATTGCTCTGGTTATGCGTTGCTCTTCCACTTTAGATGTTGTTACTTCCAAAGCCATCGCCTCCTCTGTGATAGTTTTAGACATTTCTTCCAAAGGAGAAGCTTTGAATGGTGCAAAAGGATCAACCACAACACCACCTACTGCTCCCATTAATTCTCTTGCCTCCCTTTGCGACTGCCTTATTTGTGCTTCTGTTTCTTGATCAATCTCGGCTTGTAGTTGAGCTTCCTTATCTATTGGTGAAGATGTGCGTGGAGGAGGAGAACCCGCTTTCAAAACATTGTAATAAAATTCTTCTGCTTTTTCAATAGTATTAAGGCGGTATCTCACTCCTCGCAGCCTGAGTATTATACCTATTGGGGCATCCCACCTAAATTGTATGTTCTGTCTTTTCAATTCTGTCACCAAAAATCCAAAATCCTTTCTATCTCTTAACATTTTAGGCGGTAGTTCTTTAAAAACTCCAATCTCACTTCCATCAACTTGAACTGTTGTAACAAAAGAATTTTGCAGAATTTCATTTCTCATTCTTCTATCTGTAAAATATATAACCACATCTCTAGGCAGTTGTCTTTGTACCGCCACCCGAGAATTAACTCTGTAGACCTTGTCCATCTTGCACAAAACCAGATCTGGTTCCACTTTCAACATAACTGCCAAAGCCTCTGCACAAATTTTCCTAAGATCTTCTCTGGTGTTCTCTTTAACACCTCTCAATCTGATAGCATATTCCATTGATCGAAATTGCATCATAGTAATCTCATTTTGCATTTTCTGTGTAACTTCTTCAATTTCTATAATTTTTGAGTCAGAAGCTCTGAATTTAGTCTCCATCTCTGAGGCAAGATTCTCCACTTTTTTATCAATCTGCAGCGCTACCTCAGACAGGCCTTTAACCACTGTTTGAATATCTTGTTTGAGTGAGTCATATTTCTCTTGAAACATTCCTTTAAGCTCCTTCTCTGATCTTTGAATTTCTTTGATAATAATATCATATTGGCTTTCTTCCTTTGTCTGAGATTGCAACTGCGCTGTTTGAGGCTGCTTCTGTTTATGTGTGGGGGAGCCCCCCCCTGGTTGCTTTGTTGCCATTTTACCTCTTAAAGATCTTCCTTTTCCACAAACTCTAACAGCTTTTCCCAAAAAGTTCTCCAGATTCAATCAGGTCTATAAGAGTCAGTTGGTATTTTTATTTTATGTTATTTTGTTTTTTTGAATACTTCTGCCGCTTCCAGCCGGATTTGTTACTTTAAAATGTAGCCGGATACAGTAATCAAATTACTTTCACTTTCAGCTCTCTCAACTAAAAACAGGCGCCATTTTTTTTCCCCTCCGCTTTCCTCAAAGCCAATTCACTTTCACTTTAAAAATTCTTTAAAATAGTCCAAAAAGCTTCCAATACTTGCTGTTTAGTGAGAAGTTTGAAATCTTCCTTATTTTTCTTTGTTATTGGTAATGCTGCCGCGCTGTCTTGTTCTGCTTTAAAGCAGAGTTTCCCAGTCGTCCGGAGCTTCAGCGGGGTGGATAGGGAGTCCCACCCTGTTAACTCCCCAGAAGCAAGAAAAGCTTTCTGGGGGTCTCACAGGGGACTCTACCTGCAGCCGCCGGCTCTCCTCACAAGCCCTTTGAGTCTCGGAGTTTTACGAGCCGTTTCAATTGCCGAAATGACTCTTTTACGAGCGATCGGGCTGGCGGTCTTCAAAGGACCGTCCACAACAGCTGACGGCAACAGCGGAAGCCCCCTTTATTGTCCATTCTTGAATCGTAGGTATTTCTTGTTTCTTCCAATACTGTGCCACCAGTAGTCTTGCCGCTGTTATTAAATTTAAAATCAATTTTGTTTCTAGTCCAGTACAATCTGTTATAATACCTAACAAAAAAAACTGTGGTGTAAATTTAATCTTCTTCTTTAATATATTTTGAATTATCCACCAAATTCTTATCCAGAACGCCTTAATACTTTTACATGTCCACCATATATGAAAATATGTGGCGTCCTGACATCCACATCTCCAACATCTGGGCTGAATATTTGGATACATACAAGCTAATTTCTTTGGGTCTAAATGCCATCTATAAAACATTTTATAAAAATTTTCTCTTAAATTTTGAGCCTGTGTGAATTTTACATTTCTCACCCATATATTTTCCCATGTATCTAACGTTATTATTTCCCCTACATTTTGTGCCCATTTTATCATACAATCCTTAACTAATTCTGTCTCCGAATCTATTTCCAATAATGCATATAACCTTTTTTTGTGCATTTGGCCGTATCTGCCATTCTTTGTGGAAGAAGGGAGGGATTTGAAGTTGCCACATTTAGTTCTTTTCCTATGTGTCCTAAGTATCCAATTTCTTGCCTGACCTCTTTGTATAAACCAGAGGTTCCCAATCTTTTTCGGTTCGCGGCTCCCATAGCAATCCGACTTGCAACTGCGCATGCGCACTAGACGTTTCAGAAATGGCGCATCAGCGTTAGACCCAGCGGGCGGAATATTTCGCGGCGCCCTTATGACGATAGCACGGCTCCCCAGGGAGCCGCGGCGCACAGTTTGGGAACCACTGGTATAAACTTTACCCTGATTTATAACCGTTGCCTGGTGCCAGGAATGCCTGGAGAATTCTCACACCTCGGGAAATGAAAGAGAAGGTGGGGGGAACGAGTGAATTGTAAGATGACCCTGAGAAACTCTTCGTATCTGTTTCTCAGAGAGGCTGGTGCAATTCGCATTCACACCGGCGGATTGGTCAGAATCCACATTGGAAGGTTGGGAGGGGGTTCCTAATTTCCTTTATCCTGAACTGCATGCCCTGAGGGACCCCAGAGCTTGCTTTGACTTTTGACTTGCTTTCATCCCTTCCAATAAGCACTTCCTTTTGAAATACAGAGTTCTCAAGAGTTCGTAGTTTCTTGGAAGTGGGGGGGGGGAAGCTGGTCCTCACAACACCTGTAACATCCAAAAGGGATATAAAACTCCCCCCATCCATGTCTTTTTCATATATTCACACATTTGTCTGATCATTTACAAAACAAATCTTGATGGAGAAGCTGAACATTTGTTTGTTTGTTTGTTTGTTTAAATTTATTTTAGACCTTCTCACAACCATTTGTCTCTTGTTTGGATGACGAAACGCAATGCGTTCTGCACTCACATACATTATACCAAACTGTGGCTGGTTCAGGAGATGGCAGTGGGAACACTTGGGCACCCATCTTGTGTGCCAGCTGGCTTCCCAGTGCGATTCCAGGTGCTGGGTGTCCTTCAGAGCCTTTTATGGCTCAGGGCTGGCAACCGCCTCTCTCGGCTGCTTCTGGTCACATGGCAGGGCCTGGCATGTTCAAGGTCCCATCAGCAAAATGGGTTGTCCCGTGGAAGTTGCCCTCTTTTCAACCTTGGGGTGGCCCAGCCTGGCTGCTGTTTAAGGAGAGCTTTAAACTTGGGTCCAGGTGATGGGTGAACCTGCACAAGTGAGATGATATTTCAGGTCTTTTGGCATTTTCCTGGTCTGCGTGGGAGGGAGGGAGGGAGAGAGGGAGAGAGGGAGAGAGGGAAGGGAGGGGTAGTGTTACGTTTTTTGAGTTGATTGCAATTATGTGGGTCTGACAGGAAAGGGAGAGATGTGGGGGGAGGGGGCTAACAGAGGTGGCCAGCTGGGTGTTTCAGACAGCCTCTGTCCCCCACAGGTGACCCACGATGCTCCCGCTTCACTGGGCAGCCCCCCCCTGCCCTCTGCACCAGGACTGCACCAGCAGCTTAGTTATCTGCAACATTTCCCTCCCCAAACCATATTAGAGAGAGGATGGGGGATTCCCTACCCCAGTCTGCAAAACCGGTAATTGCTTTTCTTAGCAGGACCCTCCCCAGAGCTCTCAGTCTTGCTGTCCTCCTTACTGAGATGGATTCAAGCTTTGCTGCTGGCACAGAGCAAACCAATTCTGAGCATGGTTGAGGCCACATTGCAGAATCCAGAAAGCATTCCTACAGCTGTCTGGATGGGCTCAGTGAGATCTATAGTAATCCTTGGCAGACCCCCTTCACCTCCCCCCACCCTTGCAGACAGCAGCTGAAAGAGACCAGGCTGCATTCAGATTATTGCAAGATGGTTTTACATTGTAAACAAATATTTCATTCTTCCTAGAATGAGGAAAGTAGGGAAAGTGATGGTTTATGGTTTGGGGGATGGGGGATCACTAAGTCACTCTTAGGTTTTTCCCCCCATTCTTGCCAGAATACAGAATAACAGAGTTGCAAAGGACCTCAGATGCCTTCTAGTTCAACATCCTGCACAAGCAGAAGACCCCATATCATTCTGGACAAACGGCTGTCCAGTCTTTTCTTAAAAGCCTCCAGTGTTGGAGTACCCACAACTTCTGAAGGTAAGTTGTTCCACTGATTAATTGTTCTCAGTATCAGGAAATTTCTACGAGATCCTTGATCAATTTCCATCCATTACTTCTTGTCCTGCCTTCAGGTGCTTTGAAGAATAGGTTTACCCCCTCTTCTTTGTGGCAACCCTTCAAATATTGGAACACTACTATCATGTCACACCTAGTCCTTCTCTTATTTAGATTAGACATGCTCAGTTACTGCAACTGTTTAATCATATTTTAGCCTCCAGCCCCTTAATCATCTTTGTTGCTCTTTTCTTCTTTGTAGAGTTTCAACATCTGTTTTGTATTTTGGTGACCAGAATTGGATGCAGTATTACATGTTTGATCTACTGCATTGAGCTCACTTCACCATGATACAAAAAAGATATTGAGACTCTGGAAAGAGTGCAGAGAAGAGCAATAAAGATGATTAGAGGGCTGGAGGTTAAAACATAGGAAGAATGGTTGAGGGAATTGGATATGTCTTGTTTGATTAAAAGAAGGACTGGGATGACGTGATAGCAGTCTTCCAAAGATGCCAATCATTAGTGGCTCAAGACTCTGCAGGTTGGCAGCAAGGACAATTGCCTTTGATCAGTTTGGTCAGCTTTTGATCAGCAAGCACCTGAATTCTCTCCAGAAGCGGGTGAACCCTCTGGTTATCCTGAGGGGATGGACCAACCAGGGCAAGAACTGTTGTTTCAAGAACAAGAATGGAGATCTCACAATCTCATCATTCATCTACCTCTGTGTGGACTTTTTCCTGGATAAAATCAATGCTAGTCAGACTTAATTCCAACTAACACTCATCCTATGATGGATCTGCTGGCATGGAATATCCAGATTCTTTCATCATCAAATCTGTGATGAAATTCCCACTAATCCCTAGCCAGATACTCCTTTCCCAATCTATTCCCACAAACCAGCTAGGTTTAGTTCCTGGATGTTCAAGAACTGCCCAGGGAGTTTGCAAGTCCTGAAAGATCCACCCAACGCAGACAGCAGGCACACCATGGCAACTGCTGGGTGTTGCATAGACATGAAGTGCAGCAGCCATTCCCCAGATGATCACAAGGTGCCTTCTTTCACAAAAGAGACAATCTCTCCTCCTTCACACTGAGGGATAACCCAGCACTTGGCACCCCTAGTCTGCCTATAACTAGTTTCTCATTGGAAAACAAGAGTATTTGCCAGAATTCTTGTGCTGTTCACTGAACCTTCTTCCTAATGAATGTTACTAATTAGAGCTCAGAAGTTCTTTGGAATTAACTATATGCAGCCCATGTTGCTATAAGCAGTCATCTCCATGAGAGGAGACTCGGGGAGGGGAAGTCAGACTGTGATGATGAAGCTGAGTACAAAAAGAAATTGGCTCAAGTGCACAGAATGACACCTTCACACACAAACTTTCATGCCCCAGTCTTTAATGGTTGTGACCTTGTCTCATCAGCCTGCCTTTCTTTTGAAGCAACCTGTGGTCCTTGGCTCCAGTGCTACACTCCTTTGGCTCTGGCTGTCACACTTGCTTTTTTACCATTGACAACTTCAGAGGGTAGGGCATCATCTGCTCTTGTTGAAGCCAGATGCTTGCCCCATCCTGGACTGAGTCCTCCCATTCTGTTGGCAACATCTGCAAATCCAGCCTCCTGTTCGAGAGCTGGAATAACTGCCATGCTTCAGAGCCAATTTAGGTCCTCCTGGGATTTGTAGTCCATAGTCCAGATTAGTCAGGAGTTGTACCCTGGAGGCAAAGTTGTCATCAAAGCCATTAATCTTGTGCAGCTGCACCCTTGTATTGTGACACACACACACACACACACACACACGTGAAGAGAGACTTACGTTGAACCGAAAAGGGCCATTCAGGAGGCAAGCTGATGTTTCTACAGGGAGAACTGAGTTCTTCCCTGGGTTAACAATTACATGGTTACACCAACATTGTGCAACGAGGAAAAGCTGAGATGTTGCTTGAGTCCACCTTGGAGCTGAGTAGCCCACTTTACCCTGATCCCTTTCTTAGTAGAAGACCAAAGACATCAGCAAGATGAGTCAATGTTTTTATTCCCCCTCCCAGCCCTTAATCCCATTCCCCAACTTTTGCTTTAAGAAAACAATCATGTCAAACCGTCCAAGAATTTCCAGGATCTTCGCCAAGCAAAAGCTTGAATATCATCAGCCTCCCATTTGGACATCAATGCCAGAGAGCCTGGCAGATATTTCGCTCTGGCTCTAAAGATAGGACAAGATATGGCCCTTTAAAATAGTTCAAAGGGGAGAAACAGAGCTTCCCTCAGCCAGCTGGCTGGCCGGCCACCTGGCCGGACCTCACTCTGCCCCTGAAGGAGCTACTGACATCACAGTGGGGCATGAAGTTGGAATCTGGGGTGGAGTCTAAGCTCGGGGTCACCAGGCCCTTGCAATGATACGGGGAAGCCAGTCAACAGCCAGAGGAGAAGCTCTGGGGGTGGTGGAGGGCAGAATCCAAAGAGATGCTCCTTCTCACCTGGAAAGAAAGAGCAGAGTTGGTCTCCACAGGGTGTGCCTGGCCCTTGGCTGCCAAGGGGCCCACAAGGGGTGATGCTGATGCTGCCCATCCACTCCTGCCCCATTGTTAGGATACTCTTGACCATCCCGGGACACACTTCTCTTTCCTGGGCAGGCAGTGTCTTTCTTCAACAGATTTTTGGCCTGCAGCCACCTCCATTTTTATTTTTAACTAAAGGATTTATTGTTAAAAGGGAATGCTGGAGGCTGGATTTGGGGTTTGCTTTGCTATTTCCATTGGGACAGTTCTAGATTTTTCTTCTTTTTAACAATCTTAGGCCCATGATGTGCAAAACAACACGTTGTGTTAAAAAGTTGATCTCAAGAGGCTTAACTTCCAAAAGTCAGAGACTTCCCAGAGTCAGCAGTGGAGTTAGCCAGGACTCTAAAGCCCTAAAAATTGGTTTGAAATTTAATTTAAAAAAATACATTGGTTAAAGCAAATGGTTCTCATGCCTTTAATGATTTTTCCCCCCTTGTTGACGTAAGAAATGACTGTGATAGCAGCCTCCAAAGGAGCTTTTTTTTTTTTTAATTTGATTTATATGCCACCCTTCTCCAGAGATTCAGGGCGGCTTACAATGCATTAAGCAATAGCCTTCATACTTTTGTATATTTATACAAAAGTATGCTTATTGCCCCCACAATCTGGGTCCTCATTTCACCTACCTTAGAAAGAATGGAAGGCTGAGTCAACCTGGTGAGATTAGAACTTGCAGTAACTTGCAGTAATTGCAGGCAATCAGTGCCTTAGTCTACTGCGCCACTCAGGCCCCTTAAGATCTGTGTTGGGCAGGACTTCCGGCGGCACCGCGAGCTTGGATGGCGCCTTAATTAGCGCACCCGCTCCGCGGTACTGTAAAAACCCCCGTGCAGCAATCCAACGCTGCCGGGAGGTTTGAAAACTTCTCCCTGGGCAAAAGGGAGAAGTGAAGAGCCGGCTGGTGGGGGTAGAACTCGCCAAAGCCCCCCAGAAGGATTTCTGTGGGGGTGAAAGGCTCGAGTTCCCCAGAAGCCAGCCAAGCGCTCCAGACCAGGAACGCCTCTGTTTACTACAGAGCCACAAGCCGCGACCGCATCTGCAGGACTTTTTCCAGCAATAACAACTTTTATAACAATTGCAGACGGGATCAGCCAGGAGGACTTAAATTTGCAAGTATTTAACTTAACTTCATCTTAATTGTGGATTGCCTCCTTCGGAAGTTTCAATTTAAAAGGAAACAAAATGGCAATTGAGGCTTAAGTGGGTGTGAAAAGTGAAAGTTATTTGAGCACTGGAAGAGCCTCTTTGACTGCTTTGAGATTTTAAGGCTAAAGAACAGCTAGAAGGAGGATTTTTCTTTAAAGACTGTTTGTTGGAATTTGAGAATAAGATTTGAACTATTTGGCTACTATTTAATTAAAGTTAAAATTTAAATATAAACCAAGGAAGAAGGAAAGAAAGAAAGGAAACAAGTAGAAGAGGGAGGAGGGAATCAGCAAACTCCCCTCAAAATGGCTACAAAAATCCCCCCTGTTAAAACAGTTTCAACAAAAGGCACATCCAGTGCTGGAAGTTCTCCTGCTCATGTGCCTAAAATGCAGGAGACACAGACACAGCCTTTAACAATTGAAATGATCCAGCAGGTTGTTCAAGGAGCATTAGCCCTAAACAGTGAAGACTCCTCCGCTGGAGAGGCTGAAGGTGCCGAGAAGCTCAGCTCATGGCATCAAAGAGGTTGACAGGCAACTGTCAAAAGGAGGAGAGGCAGGAGGGATCTGCAAACATTGAGTGGTCAGGAAAGCCCTGGTTCCTTTTTAAAAGCTGTATCACATAGGCAGCAACAAAGCCTATAGGTTTGCAGAGGGGACACAAAGCCACCTTCTGCAGTTCCCCTAGTCACAATATTATCTACTTTATGCTGCACATTATACAGCAAATATTTTGCTCAGGTTTGTCATGAACCTCTTGAGGATTTGTTGCATTTGAGGAAATTATTTCCAATTATATCCCAAGAGGCACCAGGATAGATCTTGTCTCAGCTCTCCAAGGAAAAGGTATAGAAATGGTTCCAATCAATTATTCCATTAAGTTTCCCAGGCCCCTCCCCCACACCATAGGGGTGGGGGGGGGGTTTGCACAGCTCTCCCCACCCACAGATTAGCCTCCAGCCTGATCATTGTTCCTTTCCCCAAACATCTTCCACAATGCGAAGTGTGGTGCTCAGAACTGGGCAAAGAGCTTGATCAATGCAAACTAAAATGGATATACTGCTCATGATTTGGAAAGTCAATTCTGCTGCAGCTTAACACTAGCTTTGGCTTTCTGGCCATTGTGTGACATCAGTGACTCAGAAATATTCTGAATTTAAATGTGGACTGTAAAAAGTTTGGAAAAAGATGGATAGTGCAGAAAACCTCCTGTTTTTGTAAATCCATGCTGACTTTGGATGATGCCTGGCACCTGCTACTGGGGAGGAGTAGCTACAAATAAAGCTGCAGAAGCCCACAGTTCTTGAGGGATCTTCTTGATGGGCACACAATAGAGCAGAAGATAGAAGTCTCTTCAAAAGGAATTCCAAGTTCCAGGAGTGTGAGAGCCCAAACTCCAAGTCCCAAGGTCAGAGCTGAAGCCAACTCAGCAACAATCCTGACTTTTTGCCACACCCAAAGAAGGTGGCGGGGGACCTTCTGGAGCTAAAGTCTTTCAGGCAAGGCCATTGGCACAGCTTCTGTACGGAGCCCAGCCTGGCCTGGATTCCACCTCCAGCCCAGCAGGGCAACCTCAGTTCCTAGAAGCACTTTTATGAGTCCACAAGGGCATCCAGATGATGGCTGGAGGGGGGACATCTGAAGAGTGCCAGCAAGAGCTTGGCTGGCAATTGCAATGGCTGGCTGAAGAATGCCTTCTTCCCAGGAAATCTCCCCCTACATTTTCTGCAACTCACAGGAACATCCCACATACCACCTGCACCTCCATTAACCATCCTCCCTTCCCCACTTTTCCCCTTCAATCACCCTATTAAAATCCTGCATCACTCCAGCCAGTCCATCCATCTGATGACATGAGCTGCAGCTCACAAAAGCAGATGCCCTTTGAATGGAATGTTTCAGTCGGAAAAGATGGTCCCACACGGCTTCTGGTTTGGCTATAAAAGATGTAACTAGCTCTCCTCCTGCAACGTCTATTCACTTCCCTACATGTGCTAATTTTTTATAGATGTTCTTTCCTTGAAGCGAAAGAATCATATGAGGAGGACAAAGAAGGAATTCAGCTGTTGTAAAGTAGCTCTAGAAAAAGACATAAATATACATAGCAATAGCACATAGACTTATATACTGTTTGACAATGTTTTACAGCCTCTCTACAATTATGAAGAAGATGAGCAGGTAGAGCCCACGGAAGGGGCCAAGTGCGCCTCAAGTCTCTTCACGCCCACTTTGAATTCCACTGCCTCTTATCTTCTGCCAGTTTGCTTTAACCATTAGTAGTTCAGATTCTTATAGAGGGTATTAGTGTATAATAAACTTGTATTCTTTTGAATTGCCTTAGCTCCTGGTTTTCTGCGCTTGACATATTATGAATTAATTTTGAGAAAGTTATTGCTTTCACCTCTTGGTCCTATTTAAAAATAGTGAGTTACTAAAAATGATGAATTCTATTTTATATTTTACTAGCTGTACCCAGCCACGTGTTGCAGTCTTGTGGGTATACAATATTTTTTGACCGAGTGCCAATAATGTCCCTCTGTAGCTCAGGTCACGCCTACTTTGCCTCCGTCCCAGTTTGCCACTGGTGTAAGAGCTGGTTTCCCGGCTTGCCGGTATAACCGCCTTCACCTTCACAGCTCTCCGCACCACAGGTGGCATCGGGGTCCCTGCCAAAGGTACGGCATACTCCGGGAGGACGCTTTGCTGTGGTTGACATTTCCCGCCATTTTGCTTGTGGGTTTGGCTGCAGCGGTGCTGAGGGGAAAAGACCCGGCTCGCACCTGTCATTGTGGTGTCCAAAAAGATAGTATAGCGTGTGTTGCTTTTACGTCCAACAGATGGTGCTGTTTTTCAAAAAAGCATGTTTGTACCTGTCACAGGTGTGACATCTGTATAATATAGGTATATAAAAACACGCGCATATTCGAATGCAACATTGTGTCAAAATTTCAAAGCAATTGGTGACGAACTTTCAGAGATTTATGATTTTGAACAAACGAACATTTACATTTTTATTTATATAGATTATATTGGAAAGCTATCAGACAGCTGGGTAGATGCTAATATACCATTAATACTTAAAGAAGATCACATTTGACTTCACATAAAAAAATTGCTCAGTATCATTACTATACCAGTACTATACTACATAACTAAGAAAGTTAACGGCTGCAAATCAAAATGGCAGCTCCAAGCTGAAGCCCCGAGGCTAGGAGGGAGATGTTGCGGCATTTTCAAGAGTGTGGGGGTCAATTAAACATCCATAGACCTCCCTCCCAGCAAGCTGAGGTATTGTCGGCTCGATAGAGCCGTGGATGGAGCCCAAGGATAAAACCCGAGCCAAGCCCGAAGATCAGCTGATTGTCGGTAGGAAGGTTGAGGGCGGCGCGGAGGACATCAACATCAAAGCCAGGCTGTCAAAACTAGGATGGCCACTGAGGCTGATATGGCTGACGAAATGGTTGGTGAGATTGGGGAGACAGCAACGCAATGGAGATGGTGCTGACAATGATGCCTGGGCTGATAGACGCTGCGGATGGCAACACGGCGGCGATGATAGCCACAGCAAAGGGGGTTACCATAATGGCGAGGGGAATAGCTCTAATGACGACGGCGATGGCAACACCTGGAGGCTGTGAGGAAGCCCTCATTATTAGTAGAGGAGAGGGCAATGCTGCAAAGGCTGCAAATATTAGGATCCCTTCAACCTCTGAGGGATCTGGACAGTCCCCTTTCTTGAAACACTGGGGACTTATTAAACTAATGACCTAAATAACCTGAAGAGCAAGGTGGTGGGATAGGGACTGATGATTACAAACTGGGGATGGTGACTTATTTTCCCCCTCGACTGTCCCTCTCTCCCCTTATTTGATCTAGGTCTATTACGGCCACTCAACATTAACTTGCAATCTTGGATCAATCTGCAGCTTTATTTAAACACCTATCTTCCAAAATTACCCTGATCATTCAATCCTATGTACTCTGTCCAGGGGCTCCACCTTACTTTTTTGATCTAATCCTCGGCCATCACTGGTATCAGGACTGGAGGCGATACAGCATCGAGAGTCTTGGATTATGGGGAGATAGATCACCTTCTCTTTGTTTGTATGATGCTGGTTTAGTCACCATGAGAGGGCGACCCTTTGAGACTTCTACCCCCACCTCCTTTTTTGGATGGACTTACTACAACCACAAGACTTCCCATCGTCATGAGAGAGCGATGATGTTCCGATGTATTGTCACTTGTAACATACTGGTCTTCCTTTAACATCTATTCCCTCCCTTATTTTAATTTACCTGTCTTAACCATCTCTAACACTCTTAGAAGAAAATGATCCTGCATCTCCTATCTTTGATGTATTCAACTGCGGAGCTTCTTGCACTGCGAGATTCCCCCCTCTCGCATGTCTGGCCCTCTCAATTATCAAGGGCCACCCTTGAGGACGGGTTTTGGAACCCTGAGAGGTGGTTTGCAAAAAACCGACGGCTTTGGGGGTTTTTAGATGAATTTTTAAGTTCTATTTCAAGGGGTTCTGGGAGGGATTGTGGGAATGGATCTGGGGGGATCCATAAACCCACTGAATGGGGTAATGGGTCTGATGATCACGGCGGGGAGGACGGGGACAGAAATTTGACAAAGATACAGGGGGATGAAACGATGGGCATTAGTATAATAAGTGGGAGGGGCAGATATGACGGTAGCAGGGGGCCATATTATGTTTTGGGAGTGCGCACTTGCTATTTGCAAGCGATTGCGCACTCTGACCCCCAAAGCATTCCTCGTTCCCCAGGTTGTTCAGAGTCTCAGGCCCTGAGTCTACGGCTGATGTTGTGTAATGCCAGGTCAGTGGTAAATAAAGCCCCCCCTCATTCATGATCTTATTTCGGAGGGGGGTGCTGACCTGGCAGGGATTACGGAGACCTGGTTGGGCCAGGAGGGAGGAGTTCCCCTTGTGGAAATGTGCCCGCCAGGTTTCTGTGCATTCCATCAGCCAAGGACTCAGGGAAGGGGTGAGGGAGTGGCAGCAATTATTAGAGAAAGTCTTTGCCCGAGGGAGGCCACTGTTCCTCAGATAACCAGGCGTGAGTCCCTCCTTGTGAAGTGGGGTCAGGGGATACAGATGGGCCTACTGATCATGTACCTGGCTCCCTGCCACGTGACAGCGGTCCTGCCTGAGCTGCTTGACGTTATAGCAGGGGTGACAGTAGAAACCTCCAAACTTATTGTTATGGGGGATTTTAACCTGCCATCTGCTGGTGAGATGTCGGAGGTGGCTCGGGAGTTCATGGCTTCCATGACGGCCATGGACCTGACCCAGGTAGTTCAAGGCCCCACCCACTTGGGGAATCACACTCTGGACTTGATTTTTGTCTCGGATCAGTGGCTGAACGATCTAAGAATAGGGGATCTAGACATCAAGCCCTTGTCATGGTCTGATCATTCTCTCCTTCAGGTCACTTTCACCAACCACAGGGAGGCGGAACCAACCAAGTGGTTCTGTCCCAGGCGCCTGATGGACCCCGAGAGGTTCCTGATGGAGCTTGGGCCATTTTCTGAGACTCTGGCTCACGACTTGACTGAGGACCTGGTGGTGGCCTGGGACAGGGCAGCTACTGGGGCCTTGGACGGGATTATAAATTGAGTGAGTGAGGGTGTCTTTCCCACTGCCTTGAAAGAGATGGTTGTGAAGCCCCTCCTCCAGAAGCCTTCCCTGGCCCGGCTATATTATCAAATTATCACCCAGTCTCCAATCTTCACTTCATTGCGAAGGTTGTTGAGAGTGTGGTGGCACGACAACTACCCCAATACCTGGATGAAGCTGTCTATCTGGATCTGTACCAGTCAGGCTTCAGGCTGCGATACAGCACAGAAACGGCTTTGGTCACATTGGTTGATGATCTCTGGAGGGCTCGGGACAGAGGTTGTTCCTCTGTCCTGGTCCTATTAGATCTCTCAGCGGCTTTTGATACCATCGACCATGGTATCTTACTGCACCGGCTGGAGAGGTTAGGAATAGGGGGCACCGTGCTTCGGTGGTTCTCCTCCTTCCTCTCTGACCGTTCACAGTTTGTGTTGGCTGGGGGGCAGAGGTCGACCTCAAGGCACCTTATTTGTGGGGTGCTGCAAGGGTCAGTCCTCTCACCCCTTCTGTTCAACATTTATGAAAAACCGCTAGGCGAGATCATCCGTGGTTTCGGGGTGAGTGTTCATCAGTATGCTGATGACACACAGCTATACATCTCCACCCCAGACCACCCCAATGATGCCCTTACTGTGATGTCCCGTTGCCTGGAGGCTGTGCAGATCTGGATGGGGAGAAACAAGCTCAGACTCAACCCCTCCAAGACCGAGTGGCTGTGGCTTCCGGCATCCCGGTATAGTCAGCTGGTACCATCACTGACAATTGGGGATGAGACCTTACTTCCCACAGAGAGGGCTCGCAACTTGGGTGTCCTCCTGGATTCACGGCTATCTTTAGAAGAGCACATGACGGCCGTGGCCAGGGGGGCCTTTTATCAGGTTCGCCTGATCCGCCAGTTGCGTCCCTTTCTGGATCGGGACGCCTTGCGCACAATCACTCATGCCCTAGTCACCTCCCATATGGACTACTGTAATGCTCTCTACATGGGGTTCCCCTTGAAGAGCACCCGGAGGCTCCAGCTGGTCCAGAATGTAGCCACGCAGGTGATTATAGGCGCAACTTGTTGCGCCCATGTAACACCTCTCCTGTGTGAGCTGCACTGGCTCCCGGTGGTCTTCCTGGTGTGATTCAAGATGTTAGTCATCACCTTTAAAGTGCTCCATGGCTTAGGACCTGGGGGCCTACGAGACCGTCTTCTGCCACCAATAGCCTCCCACCGACCAGTTCGTTCTCACAGGGAGGACAAATCATGCTGACTGGCGACTCTCAGAGGGAGGGCCTTCTCTGTGAGGGCTCCAACCCTTTGGAATGAACTGCCCCCGGAGATATGGAACATCCCTGATCTCCGTGCTTTCCGCCATGCCCTCAAGACTCTGATGTTCCAACAGGCGGGGCTAAACATATGAACATATGAATGATCTTTTAAAATGTTATCTAACTCTGGGTTTTATTTAATTGACCAAACTAAGTAATAATTTTAATTAGCAATTTTATGATGTTGGTATGTCTATAGTCTTCTTGGTTGTACACTGCCTTGAGTCCAACGGGAGAAAGGCGGTATAGAAATATAATTAATAAATAAATAAAATAAATTACTATTACATAAATTATTATAAGTTATTTAAAATGATTTTAGCTAGAGGATGAAATGTTCTTACATCACTTTATTCATGACCAATGTGGGTTTTTTCCAAAGGGTACTTGAGGAATAATATTAGAAATGTTAGAAATGCATTGGATATTTGCAACATCCATGGGGATGTGATCAAAATTCAGGTGCTTGGCAACTGGTTCATATTTATGATGGTTGCAGCATCCCAAGATCAGGGATCCCCTTTTGCAACCTTCTGACACAAAATGTCCTCAAGGAAGCCAAATTCACCTAACAGGTTAGTTGTTACTAACAACTGCAGTGATTCACTTAAGAAGTGTAGGGTTCTACAGTTGGTAGAAAGGTAATAAAATGGGGCAAAACTTACTTAACAACTGTCTTGCTTAGCAAAAGAAATTTGGGCTCAAATGAGGTTGTGTGTTGAGTTCTACCTGTAATTGCTAAAATGCATAAATGTTTGTTGAAATTGAAATGGAAGAACAGTAAGTCAGTGAATGATAAAATAGACTAAGAACTTTGGACATATTATCCTGATGGCACCATGGGAAAATATATGGCTGAATGGAGTGAGATTTTTAAAAGAAGAGAAGAATGGAATGGAATGGGAGTGTCAGGTATGCTTCCTTCAAAAACCAGGAAAGGAAAGACCAGACTCCATTATTTTGAAAAATCTGTACTTTTACTGGCATAGAAACTGAACGCAACCAAGCAAAGCTGAAACTAAGGATTTTACCCGCGAACCTACATATACAAATCATCCCCTCCCATTGTCCATCGTAAATCATCCAATCCACAGGTCTTCTAGGGGTCAGGTGGAAGCACGTCTACCCGCATCATGAATCAGGAATGTCACGACAGTTGGCCCTATAACAGTGGTTTCGATTTCCCCTTCTAAGCATACTAGCCTCTAAGTAAGTTTCATTTTCTGCACCCCCACAGCCCACACACCCCCTCCCCCTTTCTATGGCAGCCAAGCAGGAAAGCGGAGGCTGACATTCGGCCCCTCTGCAGCAGAGATGTTAGTCCTAAATAGGGAAAGAGAAAACAACAAAGAGAAACAACATAACACAGATATTAGGGTTTATCAGGATACTTGGTGTGAAACAATTGTACTTTCTTCGGTGCCCGGACATCACGTTTGTTCACCCATTCAGCTTGCGATAACGGGAAATGTTTCCAGGCCACCAGGTATTGCACTTTACCATGGTATTTTCTAGAGTCCAGGATCTCTTTAACCTCAAAATGTTGCTCTCCTTCTATTAAAATGGGGATGGGTGCAGGGGCCTGACCTGGACACAAAGGAGATAGGTGCTCTGGTTTTAACAAGCTAACATGGAACACAGAGTGGATCCATCTCAAAGTTTTTGGTAGCTCCAACTCGACTGTGACTGCATTAATAAGTCTAGTGATGGGGAATGGACCTACATACTTCGGCCCCAGCTTTTTAGATTTTTGAGAAGTCTGCAAATACTTGGTGGAAAGGTAAACCCTATCGCCTACTTTATAGATCTGTGTCGAACACCTTTTTTTGTCAGCTTGAGATTTATGGGCTTGGTGGGCCTCATCTAACGCTTTTCAAGTTACAGCCCAAGTACTTCTGAGTTGTTCAATCCACTCAATCAAAGAAGGAGTCTGTGGGTCCCCCTGAGGCAGCTCGGGGATAGGAACAAAGTCTTGGCCCGATGCTACCTTAAATGGAGTGAACCCGGTGCTGCTATGAATGGAGTTATTATAGACCACCTTGGCGAATGGCAACAAATCTACCCAGTCGTCTTGTTGGTAATTTATGTAACACCTCAGGTACTGTTCTAGCATGCCATTGGTTCTTTCACAAGCCTCATTCGCCTGAGGGTGGTGGGTGGAGCTTAAGCCCTGGGCGGAGCCTATCAACTTTAGAAATTCCTTCCAAAATTTGGATGTAAATTGTACACCTCTGTCAGAAATTATCCGTTTAGGAGCTCCATGCAATCGGTAAACATGTCGAATGAACAATTTCGCAAGGGTTTTAGCTGAAGGGATTTTGGAACAAGGGATGAAGTGCACTTGTTTGGAAAATAAACCTGTCACTACCCAAATGACTGTGCACCCCTCACTCTCTGGTAAGTCAACAATAAAATCCATGGATATCTCCTTCCAGGGGGTGCTCGGTCTTGCCACACTTTGAAGTAAACTCGGGGTTTTCCCTGGAGGTCTTTTAGCGGAAGCACACACCGGGCAGCTTGCCATGTAAGCTTCTATGTCCTTTTTGAGTGCAGGCCACCAGAATTGCCTCTTGACGAGTTGCAAAGTTTTAACAAAACCAAAATGTCCCGCCATTTTGGCGTCATAAGCGTACTGCAACACTGTTGTTCTTAAGCTGGCAGGAATATATAATTTAGCCCCAATCCACGGTAGTCCATCACGGAGGGTGCATTCATTTGAGTGATTTTTAAACCATTCGTCCGTTTTCAGGGCTTCACATAGTTTTTGAAGCAAATCGCCCAAAAGAGCCGGATCGGTCCTCATTTGTGCTCTAGTAGTTACTGACGCTGCTAGTTGTGTCGAAGGGACGATAGGACGCACCACCTCCGTCTTTGTGCTGTTGTATTGAGGAAGTCTGGGGAGTGCATCTGCCATGAAATTCTTCCCTCCAGGAAGATATCACAGGGTGAAATTAAACCGGTTGGGCCCAATCTACGGAGCCAGGGTAGTCCAAGTATGAGGGGCCGTTCCATGCCAGGGGCCACGATGAACCTGAGGCTCTCTATTTGATTCCCCAACTGCATCTCAATCATTTCAGTCGCAAAGGTGGCTGGACCCCCTCCCGCAATCGATCCGTCCAGTTGACAGAATGCAATGGGTCTTTTTAATGTTTTAAGTCTTAGGCCCATTTTCTCCACCACTTTTGGGCTGATTATGCACCTAGTGCACCCGGAGTCTAATAACGCTAATACCTGCACTTGTGTCCCTGTGGACGGTACCCTTAGTTCTATGGGGATGAGCATAGGGTTCTCTGTATGACTCACCAGGTCACTGGAGTCGGAGTCGGAATCCGTTCCGCTGTCCACGGCGGTGGTCGGAGCTCCCAGCTCACCCTGGTTACGGGGAGCGAACTCAACAACTTCTCCTTCCAGAGGGGTTGCGCGAGCTTTCGTGGGCACTTTGTCGGCCTTCTTAGGAGCCGGGGCAGGAGACCTTGGCATTGGTTTAGAGAAGCACTCGGCAGCCCGATGGCCTTCTTTCCCGCACTTGAAACATGTGAAGGGCTTCGATTTGGGTTTGAATTCTGCTCTCCCCGCGGCCGTCTTTGGCGCTCCTTTACGATAAGTAGAGGATGACGGGTCTCTCGTGCCACTTCCTCGGAGTCGGCTTCGGGCCAGCTCGATTTCCACATCTTCAGCTGCTATATACCAACACTGCAAGTCTTCGGGGACCCCCCCGGGCTCTGCAGTCTTTGTATATTTCTTCATTTAGCCCATCCTTGAAACTCTCTAATATGGCCTCTGACCATCCTGTCATGTAAGGTGCCAGCTCACAAAACTCTTGGGTATATTCTGCCACCGACCTGCGGTCCTGCTGGATACCCTTCATTCTGAGCCTCGCCTTCTGCTCAGCTAGGTGGTCTTCAAACCGCCTTCTAAGGGCCGTCATAAACTGATTGTAATTTCTCAGCAGGGGGGAGTTGTTATTGTGGAGGACCACCATCCAATTAGCTACTACTCCCTCTAGCACATTCGTGACGCATCTCACTCGGGCTGCATCTGACAAATAATCTTCCCCCCAATCTTGCATGTGGTTCCAGACTTGGGTCAGGAAAAGCCCCAGGGTTTTTGGGTTTCCATCATATTTTCCAGTCGGGGGGGGATTTTGGGTTTTTTGCGTTGGCAGGGGGGGGAACTGGCAAGGCCGGGGCCCCCTGGGCTGCTGCATCTCTCACTTGGCCTTCAGAGGTTTGAACCGTTTCCCCTCTAGCTTCTTCTTCTTCTTCTCCCCCCCACACACTCTCTCTCTTGGCTCTTCCCTGGGGTAAACTCTTCCCTTCCCCACAGGGAGCCCATAAGACTCACGGTTTTTCCGGCTTTCTTCAACGTCATGAATGAGCTGTAATGCCTGTGCCATCATGAGGCTTTCTTTTTGCTCCTGCATCCACACAGCTTCCTCCCGGCGGGGTCTAGAGCTGGTTACTCCCCAGGGGGTCCTCCCCTGTTCCGGAAACCTTCCCACTCCTTCCGACCATCTAGCAGCATCAGCTTCCTCCCTCAGCTGCAATTCTTCCATTCGTTCGGCTGTCTCCCGTTCTGTTTGAAGTGAGGTCATGGTTGAGCCGTATGCTCCCATCTGTTCTTCTTCAGACTCCTGTCAGACATAATTTTGGGTTCAGCCCCCTCGGTGTTTATCCGGGATGGCTGGAAAATTGAGTTTCAGCTTAATGTCAGGTATGCTTCCTTCAAAAACCAGGAAAGGAAAGACCAGACTCCATTATTTTGAAAAATCTGTACTTTTACTGGCATAGAAACTGAACGCAACCAAGCAAAGCTGAAACTAAGGATTTTACCCGTGAACCTACATATACAAATCATCCCCTCCCATTGTCCATCGTAAATCATCCAATCCACAGGTCTTCTAGGGGTCAGGTGGAAGCACGGCTGCCCGCATCATCAATCAGGAATGTCACGACGGTTGGCCCGATAACAGTGGTTTCGATTTCCCCTTCTAAGCATACTAGCCTCTAAGTAAGTTTCATTTTCTGCAGCCCCACAACCCACACATCCCCTCCCCCTTTCTATGACAGCCAAGCAGGAAAGCGGAGGCTGACAGGGAGTGTATTCTGTAGAATAGAATAGAATAGAATAGAATAGAATAGAATAGAATAGAATA
>WNWU01000060.1:561716-617883 GCA_012654045.1 Ptyas mucosa | reverse complement strand
TAGAATAGAATAGAATAGAATAGAATAGAATAGAATAGAATAGAATAGAATAGAATAGAATCTGGAAGGGACCTTGGAGGTCTTCTAGTCCAGCCCCCTGCTCATGCAGGAGAACCTATACCAGGGGTCTGCAACCTTAAACACTCAAAGAGCCATTTGGACCCGTTTCCCACAGAAAAGAAAAAATTGGGAGCCACAAAACCCATCCCATGCCTGGGTATTTCTTGAGCAGCCACAAAACTAGCATATGAAGTTGAATTAAACATTCTTGTTTTTCTTCTGAAACTTTTCTTTTCTTGGATTTATCTGTGGTTGGCTTACCGGGGGTTGAAAAGCTCAATAAATTATGTGCCAGAGGGTGTTGAACATTGCCGGTTGTGATGCATATTTTGAATGCAAAGGAGCCGCAGCAGAGGGGTGAAAGAGCCACTTGCGGCTCCAGAGCCGCAGGTTGCTGACCCCTGACCTATACCATTTCAGATAAGTGACTGTCTTGTCTCTTCTTAAAAGTGATGGAGTATCCATAATTTCTGAAGGCAAGCTGTTCCAATGGTTAATTGTCCTCACTGTTAGGAAGTTTCTCCTTAATTCCAGGTTGCTTTTCTCTTTGATTAGTTTCCAACCATTGTTTCTTGTCCTGCCCTCTGGTGCTTTGGAGAATAATTTGACCCCCATTTCTTTGTGGCAGCCCCTCAAATGCTGGAATACTGGAAGGGGAGGGGAGGGGAGGGGAGGGAAGGGAAGGGAAGGGAAGGGAAGGGAAGAGAAGAGAAGAGAAGAGAAGAGAAGAGAAGAGAAGAGAAGAGAAGAGAAGAGAAGAGAAGAGACGAGAAGAGAAGAGAAGAGAAGGACTTTATTTGGCCAAGTGTGATTAGACACACAAGAAATTTGTCTTCCATGCAGAAGCTCTCAGTGTACATACAAGTAACAAAGTGATAAATCACAAATCTTAGAATACAATCATAAATCATAAGATACAACCAGGGGTGAAATGCTCCCGGTTCAGACTGGATCACCTGATCTGGTAGCAATGGAGGCGGGTAGTTCGGAGAACTGGTAGCAAAAATCCATGGCCCCCCCATGCCCAGCTGAACCGCACAATCATCAGGGGCTTTAAAAAAATTTTTTTAAAGCATTTTTTCTACAACCTCTTCGGCCGAAAAAATGCTTTTAAAAGTAAAAAAAAGCCTTTGATGATTGCGCAGCTCAGCTGGGATTGTCAGAGGCTTTTCAAAGCATTTTTTTCTATAACCTCTTGGTTGAAGAGGTGGTAAAAATAATGCTTTGAAAAGTCTCTGATGATCCCAGCTGAGTTGCCTGATCTGCAGAGGCTTTTCAAAGCATTAGAAAAAATGCTTTGAAAAGTTTAAAAAAAAAAGTTGGCCATGCCCACCCAGTCACATTACCCCCCACTAAGCCATGCCCACAGAACCGGTAGTAACAAATTTTACATTTCACCCCTTGTCAGGATGTTTGCTACCAAAACCCCTGATGCACAGCTGAGGTATAGCTAAGATTTAATTAATTTAATTAATCATATTTCTATGCCGCCCAACTCCCAAGGGACTCTCAAGTTGTGGGTGGGTATCCAGTGGATGGATTAGGAGTATGTGGGAGGGGTGGAGCTGGTAATTAAGATAATTGTTCACATGGCTTATATAAGGTGGTTGGGAGCATAGAGTGATAGCTCCAACAATATTTCCTTTTTCTTGTTAATGGATGTCAGTCTGTACCGAGATAGAGATTAAAAAATCTTCCAAGCATCATCATCATTTGGAGTCTGTTATTTTGGAACCTGACAGTTTGTTGGAGCTATCCCAAAACTTACCATGGCTGAAGGTATGGTACCAAGGCTGGAGGCTGTGGACTTGGATGAGTCCATGGCAATAACAGAAGGGACTGTACTAGAGGCTGTGGAACCAGCAGAGGCCTAAGGAACACAAGGCCACAGGGCCAGGGCCTCTGAAGAGCCAAGAGGCCTTGGAAGTGGGCCAGGGTGAAGTAGAAGGTTGGTGGCTGGGGCCCTCAGGGGCCATGCACTGCAGGGCCATGCAAGATGCTGGTCCGGTGCTTACCCCTTCCGGGGCCCATTTTTCACAGTGGAGGTGTATGCTGATCTAAAAGACGTTTTCAGTGAGAAGGAGTATGATGTCCTACCTCCCCATTGCCCCACAGATTGTGGGATTGAAATCCTTCCTGGCACGGTTCTATCAAAACCCAGGTTGTATTCAATGACCCCGGCAGAACTAAAGGAGATGAGGGCATACATTGATAAGAACCTGAAACGGGGTTTTATCCATCCTGCATGGTTCAGGATAGCGGCTCCTGTCCTGTTTCAAGAGGAAAAGAATGGTGGGCTGCGTTTGTATGTGGATTTTCGTGGAATTAACGCAATGTGTGTAGAACACCTGTACCCACTGCCGTTAATGAAAGATATGTTGGCTCGTTTGGCTGAGGGACTGGTATTCACTAAATTGGATCTCCAGGAGGCATATAACCGGGTGTGGGTAAAGGCAGGTGATGAATGGAAAACCGCCTTTAATTGCCCCCTAGGGCAGTGGTTCTCAACCTTCCTAATGCCGTGATCCTTTAATATAGTTCCTCATGTTGTGGTGACCCCCAACCATAAAATTATTTTCATTGCTACTTCATAACTGTAATTTTGCTACTGTTATGAATCATAATGTAAATATCTGATATGCAGGATGTATTTTCATTGTTACTAAAATTGAACATAATTAAAGCATAGTGATTAATCACAAAAACAATATGTAATAAATGAGGAAGGTCAGCTTGCATTGGTAGGAATTGCTCATAATTTTTCTTCTTACCTTATTTATATTGTCCCCCATTATTACCTGAAAGAACCTATTACTCAGCATGTTATTAAATAGTCAATAGAGACTAACCAACTCACCACTCTGGTCTCCACTGAGGTTGAGATGACATGGACCTCTGCCTACTTCAACGTTTGGTGCTGAAGCCTAGCTAAAAACCTCACTCATTTTCAGATGTTGGCACAACTCTGCCAGTGACTCTAGAGAGATCACTTCTATCAACTTGAGACTAAGAGAAGTCAAGGTTTCTGGTCAGAAGATTATCTACCAGACAACTTTTGCCTGCTCTCAGCTTCCCAGTCTTCTCCCTCTCTCGCTTGCCACCCCTCCTCTTCCTCAAGAAGGGCAGGACTCTTTCGCCGGTCTCCGTGGGAACAAACAGCTCCCCCCACCCCCGCCGCATCATAGACTGGCCTTTTTCTGTTAGCCAATGCCTGTCTTGTCCCACCTCCCTGTCCTTCTTCCTCCCCACTCTTGCCCCATCTGGCAGCATCGAGCATCTCCTCGTTCATCTTCCCCCTCCATTTCCTTTCCTTCCCTTCCCTTCATAAGTGGGGCTCTATCCGTGGTCTCCACTCCTCTCCCCCCCCACACACACACTGCACCATCGCCCCTTGTGCCCAGCCCAGCCAGACTCTCTCCATGGGAGCAGGCAACTACTGATGCAACCGGACCCCGAGGCAGCTGGTCTGACTGGCCTCTTCTCGGCTTCCAGTCAGGTTTTGGAAGCCACAGAGGAAGCCATCCTCAGTGCATGGATGGCAGTGGCACGGTCTCCCCATGTGGGGTTGCAGCTCCCTTCGCCCTTCACCACCTCTCTGCCCCAGCTGCTAGAAGACTTGGCAGCAGGCAGCTGACCCTACCGGTGTCTTCTCCATTTCCAGCAGCTTCCAGCTGGGGTTTTGAAGCCTCAGGGGAAGCCATTCTCAATGCTGGGTGGGCACAACATGTCAAGAAAAGCCTGGCAGCTGCTCTCTTGCGAGTGGGGCAGGAGTTTTCAGGTGAGGGGGATGGATGGATGAATGGATGGGAGGCATCAAGAATGCTAAGGGAAAAGAGAATGAGAGGCAGATCCTGATCAGCTCAGCTGATTTGCGGGTTGCAATTAAGGGGCCCAGCTGCCATTAGCTGACCGGGGAAGGGAAAGGCTGCCTCCTGTGCTAGCCATGCCCACCCCTTCACTAGGGCTTATTTTCAGGGGAGGGCGTATATTTAGGCCCACCCCAAAAATCAGGCTTGGCCTTATTTTCGGGACATGTCCTATTTTCGGGGAAACACGGTAGTGACTGGAAACCTCTTACAGACTTTTTGCTGAAAAAAGAAAAAAATGAACTTTTATTTTATGGGTTTGATGATTATGGAAAGAAGGAATGCATGCTACAATTTCTGTAAGTACTCTCTAAGGGTAAAATATAAACATACTTGGAATTGCTATTAAAAAGACCGGAAGCTGCTTCTTTTTACTTTTTTTCTTTCTTTTCTATTCCTTTATCTTTATTTCTTTTTCATTACCTTTCCTTATTCTTCTCTTCAATTCAAAATGTGTATTGCATTTATTCCATTGAAAACTTCTTTAATAAACATTATAAAGTATAAAAATAAGAATTGTAACATCCATGTTCCTCATTGGATCTCAGTGTGACTGTCAGCGATCTAACTTGTTCTATTTTCATCGCTGCCATGAAGATCCAAGAGAAAAGGAAAAAAAATAGCTAGCAGAAGCAGTTTGAAGTTTTACTAGCTTGGCATTTGATTTAGTGTTCTTCTCCCCCTTAGTAGATAGGGTAACCCAGGTGATGGGGGAGGGGGACATTCCTGTGATCTGAAGTAGTTGGCAGAAGAGACTGACTTGGAAGATGGCCAATGGGCATTGAGATTTTGAGAAGCAGAAAGGGAGGGATTGGTTTCAGCGAATCAGTTTTGGCTGCATATGAGTTCAGGTCGGATCGTAAATTCTTCAATAAATGAGAGATTCATCAAAGACTTTGTGTTTGAGAATGAAATTTATTTGAGATTATGTCAAAACCTGACAGACAGCCAAAACTCCTTTCCAAGCCAGGCTTGGACTTCAACGCTTCCACCTCCCTTCCGGATATTTGGAGTGAGTGGAGAAACAGTCTGGACACCATGGCGGGAAGCCGTTTATCCCAGGAAAGTTTACTTCAAGCAACTGAAGGAGAGCCAGTCCTGACTCCAGCCAGCTTGGATACCTCGGGGCTTCATCTCCTCCCTCCCCCAACGAAGCCACAGGATAGCCCAGCTCGGACTGGGACGCGAGCCAAGGAGAAGAGAGATAAGTACCCAGATTGTGGGGGCAATAAGCTGACTTTGTATAAATATACAAAAAGTATGAAGGCTATTGCTTAACGCATTGTAAGCCGCCCTGAATCACCCTGGAGAAGGGTGGCATATAAATATATATATATATATATTAAAAAAGTACACAGGCCCCTTGCCAAAAGCTGCGGAGACTGAATTTCCCTTCCCGAATGTCCAGGGAAAGGGGAAACCCCTAAGCGAGTTGGGGAGGGTGGATTGGCTACTGGATTGGCAGCAAGCTAGGCACAAAGAAGTTTCAGGGAAGCCACTCCCGGCCCCCATAGATGAATTGAAGGAGAAGTTTGACCGTGCCATCCTCCTGGAGGAGGAGAAGCCATCATGCAGGCCAAAGGAGAGGGGGGGATGTGGTCAGCAGCCCTATACAAGAACAGGGTCCCCCAACTGCGTGACGCTGATGGGTTCTTGCAACTGCTATGAGCCCAGTTCGAAGAGGCAGAGGAGGACCCCTATGTAGAAGAAGAGCTCAGAAACCTGATGCAGAAGGGGAAGCCTATCAGAGAGCATATCCGTGAATTTAGGAGAGTCATTGGGACTCTACCTCCCCTACCCGAGCGGCTACTGGTGTACTTTTTTAGGACGAGCTTGGATAAGCGAATTGGCCAAGTGATCGCTTATTGAGATGTTCCAAACCGACTCTCCGATTGGTTCCGAGTAGCAATAAGAGTCGACAGGGGGTTGCATGCCAACGACATGCCGAAACAGCCAGGTAGCAGGGAGGGAGGCCAACCTGACCGGAGACCACCTGACAGACAAGGAACCGCGACACCACAGCCCGCCCAGAGACCAGTCGTCCCACAGAGCCCGCTGAGGTGCTACAGGTGCGGGGGATCGGTCACCTGGCAGCAGCGTGTGGAACCCTGAGACCGAGACAAGACCCACCGCCCAGGGCACACCCAGAACGAGGGCCCAAGCACGCCACCAACGCACCAAGGAAAACCCCCCAGGGTTCAGAGGCCTTCACCCACCTGTCCGAAGCCAGAGGGACCCCAGATGAGGGAAACCAATCCCCCGAGTCATATGACAGTGAGGACGAGGGTGAAGACGACTCAATGGTGAGTGGACCCATCCATCCTTTTCTTTTCCCTATACGCCTAACAGCCCCAAAGACAGGGACCCAAGGGACTTTCCAAGCCCTAATAGACTCAGGCTGCACGAGGTGCCTGATTAACCTACCCACAGTCCTAAAATTGGGGATCCGTGCCAAAAAACTCAGCCACCCAATCCGATTTGAACAAGTCGATGGATCCCTAGTGGGGGGGACTTACGCCACACATCTGACCGAGCCAGTGAGGCAGGAGTTAGCAGACCACTGGGAAAAGATCCAATTTATAATCGCCCCCAAAATGACTGACCCAGTCATATTAGGACTCTCATGGCTAGACAAGTGGGGCTCAATCATCTGGTGGCAAGAAGGGATCCGCAGGCTGAGAATTGCAAAGGGCCCCCAACCCCTACTGCTCCAACCAGGGGAGATGGTGCCCATGCAGAAGCCCCAATCTTTCCCACTGCGGCAAAGGAAGAAGGCGCCAATGCAAGGGCCCCTCCCCGAGAGTATGACAAGCAACTGGGGGGCCGCATCCGACAGCTCCCATGATAAAGAACAGATTCCAGAGGAGTACCAAGACCTTGCAGAGGTGTTTAGCGAAGCCGAGTGCGACGTTCTACTGCCCCATCGCAACGCCGATTGCACCATCGAGATCATCCCCGGAGTGAAATTACCAAAACCTAAGCTATATGCCATGACGCCCTGCGAAATGCAAGAAATGCGGAACTACATAGATAAGAACCTACAAAGGGGTTTCATTGAGCTAGCCAAACCGCGGGTCGCGGCACTGGTCCTTTTCAAAGAGAAAAAAGACGGCTCTATGCGGCTAGTGGTTGACTTCCGGGGCATAAATGCCATCTGCATGCACAACTTATATCCCCTTCCCCTTATGAAGGACATGCTGTCCCACCTGGCCAAAGGAAAAGTCTTCACCAAATTAGACCTCTGAGAAGCCTACTACCAAATACGCATCAAGGAAGGAGATGAGTGGAAAACAGCATTCAACTGCCCCCTAGGAAGTTTCCAATTTAAGGTGATGCCTTTTGGACTGCAAGGAGCACCGGTGGTGTTCACGCAACTGATAAATGAAGTCCTACATGAGCACCTCTACAAAGGGGTTCTCGTCTACCTGAACGATATCCTCATTTACATGAAAACCTTAGATGAACATGTACCCCTCGTCCACCAAGTATTGGAGAAACTGCTGGGGGCGAACCTGTATGTCAAACTGTCAAAATGTGACTTCCACCAATCACACCTAGACTACTAGGTTTCCGAATATCAAATGAGAGGGTAGAGATGGACCCAGCCAAAGTACAATAAGTTCTACAATGGAAATCCCCTCGCACACGCAGACAACTGCAGAGCTTCTTAGGTTTCGTGAACTTCTACAGACAATTCATCCCCTCATTCACAAAAATTGTCAAATCCCTGACGGACCTCCTAAACCCCGCCCAGGACAGCCCCCTACTGTGGGACTTCCCCCTACTGTGGGACCCGACCTGCCAATGGGCATTCGATACGCTAAAAGAGATGTTTGCAAAAGAGCCTGTCCTAAAGCACCCTGACCCCGAACAACCTTTCATCATCCAAGCTGATGCCAGCAACGTGGCAGTTGGAGCCATGCTGCTCCAAAAGAACGGTGAAGGGAGCCTACAACCTTGTGCCTACACCTCCTGAAAGCTCACCAACACAGAGAGGTGATGGGCGGCATGGGAGATGAAGCGTTCGCGGTAAGATGGGCACTGCTAACCTGGCGACACCTACTAGAGGGGGCCCAGAGGCCTTTCGAAGTTTGGACTAATCACAAAAATCTGGAAGCCCTTAGAACCCCACGGAAATTGTCACCCAGGCAAGTCCGCTGGGCACAACACTTCAATCGTTTCAACTTCGAGCTCAAACACATCCCAGGGGGGAAGAATTACTTGGCCGATGCACTCTCCCGAATGCCCCAACGTAACAGTGAACAGGAGCAGATAGTGAACGCCATTATCCCTTCTGCCCAGGTCGTGGGTCAGGTGGTCACCAGACGGCGATGCCGTGACCAGCAAGACCAACTTGAAAGTGAGCTAACGACAAAACTCAAAACTGAAACAGCGGCGGACCCCTGGTTCCAAGACAATCAACGTCTCCTGACAAAAAGGGATGACCTAGCCTGGAAGGGGACAAAGCTTTATGTCCCACAGACTCTACGCACCTTAATCCTGAAGAGTAGCCACGATGCTAAGCCAGTAGGACATTTCGGTTTCCTAAAGACTCTGCACTTAGTACGAAGGCAGTTCTGGTGGCCCCACATGAGAAAGGACGTAGACAGTTATGTAAAAAGTTGCACCATTTGTGCCATGATGAAGACACGACCAGGATGCCCTCCCGGAGTGTTGCAACCAGTAGCTGAACCGACAAGACCATGGGAGGAGATTGCGATGGACTTTATAGTAGAGCTACCGAGGAGCGGTGGAAATACAGTGATCTGGACTGTAATAGACTTACCGTATATACTCGCGTATAAGCCGAGTTTTTCAGCCCGTTTTTCAGGCTGAAAAACACCCCCTAGGCTTTTACGCGGGTCACGAAAAAAATGACTTTTTCCCTGCAAGCTAGGAAACAGCGGGAGAACGGGGTTTGCTTACCCCGCCCACTCCCAATCTATTGGGACTGCCTCCTGAGTTCCAGCTGATGGCTAGAGGGAAAAAAAACTTTAAATTCTTGCCGTGGGGCTTCAAAGGCCCCCCTACAGCTGATCAGGGTTAAAAGAAAACAAATGAGAAGATCGGTGCCGGCTGTAAAAAGGTGCCTGCTGCAAAGAGCACATTTTTTTTTCTCCTTGTACTGAAACCAAAAGCGAAACTAAAACAGCTTGTTGGCTTTGCTGTTTGCTAAGGCAGATTTCTTTTCTTTTTCCTCATCAAAAAAGGTTGGTGCAAACAATGGGAAATTTATGGCAAATGGCAAAAGAGGGGAGTTCAAGATTTTAAAACACAAAAGAAAAAAAGCTCTATTTAAATAGGGAATTGTAATAATTGAGATATTATTAATTGTATATTGTGTTGAAAGCAGAAATGGTTAAGTTGTGGTTTGGAAGAATATTGGGGGAAATTATTTGGTTTATTATTATTGGTAAATATAATTAATTGATTTGTAAGAAATTGGATTGCATGGCAATAATTGGAAAATTCATGTTCATATTGATTAATATACAAAAAAGAGTTATATAACTAATTGATTTATATTAAAATGTTGAATTTGTATTAAACAACTGTAATATTACATAATTAAGCAATGTGAGGATTGATATAAAAATAGAGGACAATGGGAAGGGGTATAATATAGAATAGAAGTGAAAAATTGAATTTGATTAAGATTAGAGATGAGGATGAAGGGTAATATTGGTTTTTTTAAAAAATAGATGAGGAATAAATATGGCAAAAAGGAAATATAGAAATTGTAAATTTAAGTGAAATGACTAAACACTGTTTAAATTTGTGAATCGGCCAAATATTCTGTTCAAAGAAAATACATTGTATGTTTGCATGTGTGTTTCTAATTATTGCTATTTATTCATATTTGTTCTCTTTTATTCTTTAAAGTTTAACAATTCATTCTTTATCTTAATAGCTTTATATGTGTTTGGGGTTGGTTTTCTTCCCTTTCATCTTTTTTATTGTATAGCAATCTTTCTCCTCAAACCTACCACCTCTCTCTTTTCTTTCCTTCTTACTTTCTCTTCCCCCCCACTTCTTCTCCTCCCTACTTCCTCTTCCTTTCTTCTTCTCCTCCTCTCTTCCTCCCTCTCCTTTTATGCACATGGACTCCTTTTATGCACATGGACTACTCAGAGGGCTGAAAAAGTTATTTTTGACTGGTCCTCGCACTTGTGACCAGTCCTTGAACTTACGACTGTCCTCACATTTTACGTTTTGGCCCTATCTTGTCACCATGGTGAAGAGAAGCAGTTGTGAAATGAGTGACACCGTTTTTAAGAATGCTACAATGGGCATAAATGATGACCAGTCATAAGTGCGAAGACCGGTCAAAAGTGCGCGGACCTGTCAGAAATCACTTTTTTCAGCCCTTTGAGTAGTCCTTTTGTGCACATGGACTACTCAGAGGGCTGAAAAAGTTATTTTTGACTGGTCCTCACACTTGTGACCAGTCCTCACACTTATGACTGGTCCTCACACTTATGACCATCCTCACATTTATGCCCGTGCAGCATTCTTAAAACCATGTCACTCATTTCACAACTGCTTCTCTTCACCATGGTGACAAGATAGGGCAAAAACATAAAATGTGAGGACAGTTGTACTTTTTTTAATTATTATTATATTCTTAAAATAACATTACAAACAACATATACAATACTTCACCCTGTGCTATACATAAGAAAGGAAGATTTGGTTCTTCAGATATATCCTCATGATCGCCAAAATCCACGTTCTCGGGGTACAGGTACCGAAGCGTCCAATTTTCCCAGCGCATAGTCCACGAATGGTTTCCAAATTTTCCAGAAAATGTTTTCTTTATAGTCACCATTTCTAATTTTAATATCACATGTCATTTTATCATTTAAAGCTAATTTCCACATTTCACAATACCACTCTTCTATTCTAAAATTCACATCTAATTTCCAATATCTAGCTATTATAATTCTACCTATTATAATCATAATTCTAATCAATTCTTTCTCATATTTTGTTGGTTCTATTTCCTTAATTATCAACAATAATATAGTTTCTGGTCCCAATGTCATTGCTTTCCCCATCATTTCAAATATCATTTTCTCCAATTGTTAAATGTGAGGACAGTTGTAAGTCTGAGGACTGGTCACAAGTGCGAGGACCAATCAAAAATTACTTTTTCAGCCCTGTGAGTAGTCCATGTGCACAAAAGGACTACCCAGAGGGCTGAAAAAAATGATTTCTGACAGGTCCTCGCACTTTTGACCAGTCTTTTTTTATTTTGAAATTTACCAGTAGCCGCTGCATTTTCCACCCCCGGCTTGTACGCGAGTCAACAAGTTTTCCCAGTTTTTGGGGGTAAAATTGAGGGGGTCGGCTTATATGCGGGTCGGCTTATACACGAGTATATACGGTATTCTCCAAATAGGCACACTTTATTCCTTGCGGTGGGCTGCCCTCAGCTCGCCAGTTGTCCAAACTGTTCCTGAAACACATCTACCGTCTGCATGGAGTCCCCAGAAGGATTATCTCCAACCGAGGAGTCCAATTCACAGCAAAATTCTGGAGGGAGTTCCTACACTCCATAGGGTCGTCCCAAGGCCTCAGCTCAGCGTTTCACCCGAGCACCAATGGGGGGAGCAGAGAGACTGAATGTTATGATAGAGCAATAATTAAGATGCTACATTGACTACCAACAGTCCAATTAGGCAGACCTTCTATCTTTTGCAGAAGTCACATGTAATAATGCTGTCCACAGTAGCATGGGATTAACCCCGTTCAAAGTAGTGAGTGGCATGGATTTCGTCCCCATGCCAGAGTACCCAAGGGAGCCCCCTTCCTCAGTCAGTTTGACCGATTGGATGGCGATGTTAAGAAACACCTGGGAGAACGTTAAGAGGGCATTGACCAAGGCGGCACAATCCTATAAGAAACAAGCAGACAAGCATCGAGCTCCCCAAAGGCCATTCTGAGTAGGCGAGAAAGTCTACCTCTCCACCAAGTATTTCAGACTCCGAGCAAAAAATTGGGTCCAAAATTTATAGGACCGTTCCCTATAGTAAAAGTAATCAACCTGGTTACAGTACAATTGCAGCTGCCCCGGCTCCTAGGGAGGATACACCCCGTTTTCCACAGCAGCCTTTTAAAGCCAGTAGTGGAGTCAACTCTATGGCCGGTACCACATGAACCCCCCGGTCCCCTGGTCATTGGGGGCCAAACTCACTATGAGGTACAGCGAATCCTCAATTCAAGGTGGCACAGGGGGCGCCTCCAATACTTAATTAAATGAAAATGTTACCCTCTATCAGAGGCTTCCTGGGTGAGGAGCACAAACATCCAAGCTGACCGCCTTATAGCCAAATTCCATGCAGATCACCCGGGAAAGCCGGGAGAGGGGGGGCACACCCTTGGACGGGATAATGATGCTTAAGTTGTTCCCCCCCCCCCCCGGGCAGGCTGCCCTTGAGAAATGAAGGGAGAGGGGCCAGATGTCAGCGATCTAACTTGTTCTATTTTTATCGCTGCCATGAAGATCCAAGAGAAAAGAAAAAAAATAGCTAGCAGAAGCAGTTTGAAGTTTTACTAGCTTGGCATTTGATCTAGTGTTCTTCTCCCCCTTAGTAGATAGGGTAACCCAGGTGATGGGGGAGGGGGACATTCCTGTGATCTGAAGTAGTTGGCAGAAGAGACTGACTTGGAAGATGGCCAATGGGCATTGAGATTTTGAGAAGCAGAAAGGGTTTCAGAGAATCAGTTTTGGCTGCATATGAGTTCAGGTCGGATTGTAAATTCTTCAATAAATGAGAGATTCATCAAAGACTTTGTGTTTGAGAATGATATTTACTTGAGATTACGTCGAAACCTGACAGTGACTTTTATCTCACTGCAAGCCCGTGAATGAGGAGCCCACCTTACCATCCCATCAGGGGGGACCCTGCAAAAGGACTCTTTTGCAAACCTTCATGCCAAGTTGGATTTGGGCCACTTTTTCACTCGTTAACTTAGAGCTGTGTTGGTGAACCTATGGCACGCGTGCCAAAAGTGGCATGCAGAGCCATGTCACCCAGCACGCGTGGCGTCGCCCATTCTTCTTCTGGGTTTTGAGAGCACGCATTCGTTAGCCAGCTAGTCTGCTGTTTACTGGTGCGCATGCGCACACGGTGATCAGCTGACCTTAATGTCCTAGCATGTGTGTGCACTGGCTATGCCACTATCGCCCGCATGCAGCCCCGGGACATCCACCCTTTGCCAGCCAGGAGCACTGCCGCCAGTCGCTCCCCTGCACCTGGCTGCCTGCCTGCCTCGTCACCACCACGAGGAAAGGCCCCAAAGTTGCGCTGCCTGGGATCCATGTGGGCTGCTGCAGGGGGAGGCCAGGTCTGTCCAGAGCGCGGAGCTGGGAGGAGGAACCGCCGCTGCCTCTTAGCTGGTGCGAACAGCCTGCTGCTGCAGCCTGCCGCCACTCTCTTTTCCCCCCAGCTGCTCCTGCCACTGCCAGTGAAGCGGCTGTGCGAGAACCACCACCGCTGGGTGCGAGGGGGCAGCAGTGGCAAGGATGGGCAGTTCAGGGCTTCCCTGTCTCCCTGCTTGAGCAGGCTTCTGGCATAGCCCCAGGCCTCCGGGGGAAGGGAGGGAGGGAAGCCCTGGCCTGCTGCTCCTGCCGCCACCACCCCCTTGCCCACAGCAACAGTGGTTCTCGTGCTGCCACTTCTCCAGCACTCACTCCCACTCACAACGCTGCCTCTGCCGCGAGGATCTTTGGAGAGAGACGGTGGCAGGCTGTGGGAACAGCCTGTCTCTTAGCCAGTGAGAACGGCCTGCCTCCTCTGCCCCTTCAAACAACAGTTTATTTCCTGTTTTCCAACAAGGGAGAGCAGAACTCTGCTATTTCATTTGCAGAAAAAAGGAAGAATGTGTGAATCCCCTTAAACAATATCATCCTCTGAAGAACTGATTAGAGTCAGTTCGAGATGCACAATTTCCAAAGAATAACAAGGAAGTAGCTATGATGGTTGGGGGCAATAGGCTGACTCTGTAAACTGCTCAGAGAAAGCTGTAAAGCATTGTGTACAATTGTGCACTATTGCTATTGCTATTCCTGGATGAGAAGTGTTAGATCAGGCGCAGGAAAGAAGACAAGACCAGCGGGGTCTGTTCAACAAGTTTTATTCAGCTCTTAACTAAGTCAGAACAGACGAACGGCTGTGCTGCCGGAGCCCTTTTTATAGCGCTCCGGCAGACCAGCCGTCCAATGACAGCGGTTTAACTTTCCCGCCCGGAGGATTAACCAATCCCCGGCCGGATGTCCTTATAAGGACATAACAAGAAGCAAAACGTCTTCAGAGAAAAACAAGGAAGTCCAGTTGCTTTTTGGGAGATATGATTCACTCTTCTCCTAGAAAAAGAAAAAGAAACTTAAAAATATTAAAAGGGCAGGAAAATTCCCCTAAAAGAAAATAGAAGCAGAAACTCAGGCAGAGATTCAGCCCCCACCTTTGTCAATGGGCCATTAAGAAGCTGAAGCCACTCTATTTTCCACAACAAAGGAAGGACAAAATTACAGGGGCCTGCAACATTCAAACAGGTATGGGACACAGGAAAAAGCAAACACCCAAAAAGAAAAAGAAATCAAGCCAAAGTAATTAGAATTTTAAACACATGAGAAAAGGAGGTATTCACTAAAACACAGTAATAGCAAACTGATTAATTATAGGGAACGAACAACTACAAAGGGCTAGGAAAAACAGAGATTGGACTATAAAACAATTACTTATTTGCCAGATCCAGGACGGAAGAACTCAATCACAAAAAGCAGGATTTAAACACCATAAAACAATCACACACACAAATCAAAGAATTCACATGCCAAATCAAAAGAATTTCAAAAGACTTTAAAGAATCACATAGAAAATCAAAAGACTTTTTAGGATATAAAAAAAGGGTTTTTCTTACAGTTCAAACAGGCTAGCCTCAGAACACTGTGCATGTATTTGTTTCTTGCCTGCTTTCCTATAAACAACAAACTAATTCTGCTCTCAAGCAGCTGACCTCCAATCATTTCGGGAATTTTGAATTCAAGAAGGGAAAACTCTGCCTTCCAACAATCCTTAAAGTGAAAGGCTTCTTTTTTCTTCCAACATGCTTCTTGAAAAAGCACCTTTGGGATAAGGAAGTAGCTGGCTTTAATTGCTTGCTTGTCTGGTTTCCAGTACATATCATGTTGCCCAGCTGCTAATCAGTTTCCTCCCCCCACTCAACAGAACCCAGTTAATTGCCCTCTCTTTACACATAAGGGGGGAGGGGGGACAAAACTTGAAATCACTGCCAACACCTCCTGTTTAATGTTTGCTTTGCATCCATATTGGTCTTTTTCACTACTTGTTTTGGGTACTAGTATAATTATCAGCATTTCACAGTGCATAAGAGCAACAGTGATGGTTCTGATTAAGGAAAGGGTCAGGGGAAATGGAGGCAGGAATAAGCAGGGAGGAAAGTGCAGCAGGATCTGGGGGGGGAGGGAGGAGAGAGGAAGGACTATCAGAACAATGCAAGTAGCATCACACTGCTAGTTCCTCGGCTTTCCTATGCACTTTGCATGTCATCTGCATGCCCCAAAGAGGCAGACCTGGTGATGTGGTGCTGTGTTTGTCCCTTGGGGATATGGCTTACTTCAAATCTATATGATAGGAGTGCAACACCCAGATCTCTCTCCCTCTGCATGTTCCTCACCCTTTCCTTACTGCAGGAAGGAGAAAGAAGCACTTGGCCATAAGCCTTCTGTTGAGCATCCCAAGGGGAGCAGGAACAAGGAGCCGGGAGATGCAGAGGAAGGCTCTGGCCAGTGGAAATGAAGCTTGAAGCTGCTATGCTATGGAAGTGAACAGGTGTAGGAAGTTAGGACCCATCCCTTTCCTAGAAGAATTAAATATTTTAGGAAATATTAAAAAGGCAGAATATTATGTTTCCCTGTATGAGAAATGGAGAAGCATGTTTTAAAGACGAAGCAGTTCCCACCTTCTTGCCCCCCCCCACCCTTTGTTAAAGGGCCAGAAGCAGAAACCCAATCCTTTGTCAAAGGACCATCATCTGCAACACAATAGAACCCATCTAACAGAAACTAACACAATGGGACCCATCTAGCAACAGAAACTCACCACATGGCACCTGGGAAGATTACATCAGCCAGCAAGGCTAGCTAAGACCCCCACCCCCTGGGAGTCTGACAACCAATCAGGATACTCTTTCTGGGCCCCAGGAAGTTCAAAGCCAGAGAGGGCATAAAACCCGGGGACTCACTGCATCTCGCCCCTTTTCTGTTCAGGAACTCAAGCCATGTGATCCTGTCCACCATTAAACCATCTTTCCAAGCAGTCTCCATGTTTCCAGTGTCTTTTTCCCCACTTGGAGCTGAACCCAGAAGGATATTCTTACACAGGCAAATCAGCCCCACCCCGACTGGTCAGCACAAGCTGGAGGAAGAAAGCTGGGACCTTGTAGACAGGGGAACGATCCAGAGCCCCTCCATTTTGGCTGTACAAGTAGAGAGGAATAATGACTCACTTTTCTTTGACACAACCCAGCTTATTTATTTATTTATTATTTTATTTTATTAAATTTTTATACCGCCCTTCTCCCGAAGGACTCAGGGCGGTGTACAGCTATACTAAAACAACATATACCCATAAAATTTAAAAATAGTTTAAAATATATTAAAATTTTGGCCCTTAGATTAAAAAACTACAAACACCCAATTAAAAATCATTTTCTAAGCCAGCCCAGCCTGTTGAAACAATAGAGTCTTAAGGGCACGGCGAAAGGTACGTAGGTCGGGGATCATGCGAATCTCCGGGGGCAATTCATTCCAGAGGGCAGATGCCCCCACAGAGAAGGCTCTCCCCCTGGGTGTCGCCAGTCGACATTGTTTGACCGACGGCACCCTGAGAAGTCCCTCTCTGTGGGAGCGTATTGGCCGGTGGCAGAAGGCGTTCTCATACATATCCAGGTCCTAAGCCATGGAGCGCTTTAAAGGTGGTGACCAACACTTTGAATCGCACCTGGAAGACCACCGGGAGCCAGTGCAGCTTGCGCATGAGAGGTGTTTCATGAGTGCGCCATGTTGCTCCCATAATCACCTGCGCAGCTGCATTCTGGACCAGTTGGAGTCTCGGAGTGCTCTTCAAGGGGAGCCTCATGTAGCCAGCTTGTAGTCAAAGACCACATCCAAGTCTTTCTTGCTCTTCTCAACCCTAGTTTGGGCTGCAATCTCATTCTGTCATATGTGTTGGTCAAATTTCCCAGGTTTTTATCATCTGCAACATATAAATAGACCATCCATCTGATTATTAATAAAAATGTTGAACGATACTGGCTGCAAGATTAATTCCCATAGAACCCATAGAATAGTTGACTGTACTCCAACGATGTAAAATTATTTGTGTTGATTCTGTAAGCATTGTGAACCCAGCTTACTGTAATGTGATCCAAAATACTCTTGTTTGTTAAGGAAAATGTCATTTGGAACTTTGTCAAACCTTTGTTGAAATCAAGGGAGAATACATCCTTATCCACTAGAATCAAAGGAGCAAAAATTGTCTCTGGTGATTTGATGTTGGCCAAGTGAGACTGACTATTTGAAGTCATGACATTGTTTTCAGTATCCTTACAAATGTCCTGTTTCATTATCTGCTGGAACATCTTTCCTGGGATTGAAGTTTGGCTCAAAGGTCAAGAATTACTAGGATCCTGTTTTTTCAAAGCAGATAGAAGAAATTCACCAGTTTTGTTCTTTCTCATCCTTTGACACATCTCCAATTCTCTGTGTTTCCAGGTCTTGCAATTTTCTGGAGATTTAGATTGCAATTCTGATATGTTAGCCTGGGAAAAAGTGAAAGGATTTAGAGATATTTAATAGTGGTCTCTTTTAAAACTAGGCTTTCTTTTTCTTTTTGTACTTGAAACAGTTGGAAAGGAAGTCCCTGAATACACTTACAACAAAATTAAGAAAGATGCTATAAACTGGAATGGAGTTTTCTATTGCTTGGTTCTCTCCTGTGACCAGTGTCAACAAAGCCAAGTGGGAGATTTAAAGCTGAAGAAAACAAAGGACATCATTCTACTTCTGTGGAAGTCATTTTCACACAGCTTTTCGTACAACTTCAAAGTGGATTGCATAAAGGTGTAGAGAAGAAGCTGAAGAACTATTAGTGCTACAGGCTCAAAATTAGTTCCAAGTAGAGGTCAAAGATTCTCAGGCATCCAGGTAGAATTGTCTGAAAGTTCAGTCATGGCAACTGGACTTTTCTTTTTTGGTTTGAAACATTTCGCTATGGATAAGAGCAAACATTTCAAACACAAGAACCAGATGTTCCCTGGTCAGCAGGTCTCCAAATCCCATAATCATGACAGGCAAGAATTACAGGGGAGTCAGAGGTCTTAGCTCCTGCTTATAAGCATCCCAAAGCACCTGGATGGTTGCTATGAAGAACAAAACACCAGGCTTTGGACTGAACTGCAGCCCATTGTCTCCTTGATGGTGCCCACTGTGCCAGACATTAGACTTGTGAGACTCTTTTTAAAAAGCAACCAGAATATGCTTGTCTCATACAGCCAAGCAATGGCTTCCATTGTGCACTTAAAGTCTTTGCCTACAGAGGGCCACATTGTTCAGCTCATTTCAGAACTCTTGGTTGTTAATTTCCATTAGAGAATAAAATGTAGAAATTACAGATGCCAGAGAATTGAAAGCTATTTCTCCAACTCATTCCAGCTGTTCTTCATTTAATTCTTGATTAATTGCAATCATTGGGGAGCTCTGCCAGCTCATGTTCACAATGCACATACGGCATTTTTGGGGGATGTTCTCTCCAGACTGTTGGACCAGTGGCATTCAGGTAGTGTTGGCATCATGCCAGGATCTCGAGAAGGGCAAGCAAGGTGTTTCATTCTACTGGGGTCCGGCTGCACTTTTTAGATTTCCCCCTACCAGCCTTCTTTCATTTGTCTGAGCCCAGCCAGGGATCAGTTTCCACTCATGGTGAACTGGGGTGATGGATGGGGCTCTCTCTTCTCCTTCTGTACTCAGCTGCCAGGTAGCTGGGAAACAACATGGGCAGCTGGCTCCTTGCAATAAACCCAACGTTTGGTACAGGCTGCTGCTTGAGATGCCATTTTTGAAGCTACTTTGAGATGTCCTTCCTTCCCTTCAGGAGCAAAAGACAGCATTTTCTATTTAGGTTCAGCATCCAGCTGCATTGCTCCCCTTTCAGCACCAGAATAGCCACTTTCTGCCAATATTTCAGTAGCAAAGGTGGAATATACGAACAAGACAGAAGAGTAAGGGATTTCCCTCACTGGTAGCATCTCCCTCATAACATGGCATTCAGAAAGTTCTCAGATCCTGTTCGGTGTCTGTGTGCACATGGCTTTTCTGTCATTCTCCTGCTCTCTCAGATTTTGAATGGTATTGCCATGGAGCTATGACAGATACCTCAGTTATAATGGATCCACCCTTGCTATTGTCTCTTAGCCATGTAGTGTAAAGGCTCAATTGCAGAAGTGGGAAAAACGCTAGCCTGTTAATTGGTAACTCAAGTAAGAACCCTTTAAAGAATGAAGGTCACTTTCTTCAGCTGGCCATCTTTGTTTCCCTTCCTTTAAGAGAAGTGTTGCAATTCCACCACCGGTACCACAGACGTGCAGAATATTGGGGAAAATGATTCTCCAGAGTGCAAGTGAGAGAAGAGAAAAACCCCAGAACAATAGATTTCCGGTAATTTGTGTGGTGATGGTCTGACACAAGTTTTTAACAAGCAGCTTGTCCAAAATTGCCTGTACATTTTATGCTTCCATTTCTTTGCTACAAAATGCCCGATTTTAGTCACTCCATCCCTGGCCTCTCTCAAAGGCGTTGTGGCACTGAAGCTTAGGCAGCCAAAGTTAGGATCTATTCCCTGAATTTGGGAGAGAAAAAGACTTTTACCTTTGCAAAGGTGTTTTTTTTAACCAACCCAAAATTAGGAGCCTGAGTGGCGTAGCAGGCTAATGCTTACTACTAAGGCAGCATTTAGCATCCAGCTGCCTGCAATTACTGCAAGTTCAATTCTCACCAGGCTCAAGGTCGACTCAGCCTTCCATCCTTTCTAAGGTGGGTAAAATGAGGACCCGATTTGTGGGGGCCATAAGCTGACTCATATACAAAAGTATGAAGGCTATTGCTTAACGCACTGTAAGCCGCCCTGAGTCTCGGGAGAACGGCGGCATATAAATAAATAAATAAAAATCAAGTAATTCAGGCAAAGCAAAAAGCATTTATTAATGGGGATCAAGTCATTTTACTGCTATGGAATGATGGGACCAAACAACATTCCGGGTCAGTCAGAGCCAGTTTATTGCGCAAGATTCAGAGCAGATTCATACCTGGAAGTCTGAACAACTTATGATTTTGAGACCAGTTTTTATACCTTTTCAAACAAAGGATTTTGCTAACACAGCAGTTTTCCTTATTACATACATTTGTTACATTTAATTGACATTTCCTAATTACTAAAGTTTTACATTATCTTTGCCAAACAATCATAATTCTTCTGTAAATTACTGGAGCATAGATTCAAATTACCTTCTGTTAATAAACGACTCCTAGCTCATGTAGATACCCTTGACCTAACCAACCTTTAAGCTGTATGTCACCAGAATGTTCCTTTCTTCTAACAACTTAGAGGCTGCCTTACAAAGTATTTCTTATCCAAAAGGAATTTGGCCGAATTTGTACTTTTCCAACCGGATGCATTTCCTGCTTTTAGAACAAAGTGAATAGAAAAGAATAGAAAGTTGTCCAGTGATCATCTAGCATTATTAATTATTAATCATATTATTAATCATATTAATCATATTATTAATATTAATAATAATATTACAGGGTACAGAAACAAATGCTACAGACATTTGGTAAACACGATAGGTCAAAAAGCAAGTCATTAAAGAATAAGACACTGGCCACACGAGAGAGAACCGAGCAACAGAGAAACCCCATTCCTGTTTATAGCATCTTTCTTAATTTTGTTGTATGTGTATTCAGGGACTTCCAGAATACGCTCCCAACTGTTGCCGAGGATTTTTACTGTTACTTTCTGGATTTTTAAAAATGTCTTTGGTTAATTAGACGATAACATTTCTCGAACTTCAGAAGGAAATTATGGCTGCCTGGCTGAAATGCGAACATCTCCTTATGGGAAAAGGAGCTGGTAGGCGGAGACCCCGGCCAGCAACCCTCCGACCTTGCGGATCCCGCTCCCCTCCAGGCTTCCTTCGGCCCCTCGGCCAGCCTCTTTCCCGCAGGGGGGGCCACCGGCGGGAGCCCCGAGCACGTGGCCTCCGCCACGCCAAAGCGGCCTCTCTAGGCGGACGGCCTTGCAGCGCCCGGGGGAGGGAGCGCCCCCAGCACCGGAAGCGGCGCGCTCGGGGTGACGTCACCGGGAGCGCGGCCAGTGACGTTTTCTCCGCGCGCCGCAGACGGCCGGCCGCTGCTCCTCCGCCATGAGGGTCCCGCCGAGCCGCGCCAAGAACCTCGAGCCGGCCGCGCCGCCTTTCCCTCTGCCCAGCTACCTGCTGGTAAGCCGCGCTCCAAGAGCCACAGGACGCCCCGAGGAGGCTCGCGGACCTGTCCTCGCGGGAGCCCCGGCCTCTTGGGTCCCGCCCGGCTGGCTTTTAGGGGGGGAGTGGGGCTGGGGGCGGCCTCCTCCCTCCCTCGGGCAGGCCCTGAGCAGAGCCCACCTGGGCGGGGCGGGAAAGTCGGGCAGGCGTCGCGGAGGGGGCTTACTGAATGCAGGCTGGGAGCCGGGAGAGCTCCCGCGGAAAGAGGCTGTTGCAGGCCGCTCTTGCCGCCCCCGAGTTGCGTCTCCGCCAACCGCTGGCTTCGGGCCTGCTTTCCTGGCCAAGAAAGGAACCCTCTCTGGCGTCTCCTCCCCGAGAAGGGCTCCTTCCGCCTTCTCTTTCTCGGGCCGAAGGGAGCCAGTTCCTTCCGCTGCTCTCCCCACGGTTCGGTTTTTGCTCTTTCCCCAGCACAGACTGACTCATTCACCCCAATAGATGCGCAGCCTAGGACCCACAAAAATATACTTTAAAAATTCAGACGGAGTAAAAAGGAAGTAGAAGTGCCTTGCCTTCTCCGCCTTAAAAATGTACACAATAGAATTCATACACATAAAATACTAATAAAACATACATGCTATTCAAAATAAAAAGTTACCAGCTCATCCATTTCTTCTCTCGAGATTTACAGCCTCTTTCCTTTTGTTTCTGATGCACCAACAAAAATACTTTCTCACAAACCTTAGCTAATACCTACAACTTCTGGTAACTGCCTTGCATTTTCTTTGGTTATTCACTCAGGAATGCCTTTTGTTGACATTTAGTTCTAGGATCTTATAAATGAAGTTGTTAGCGGGAGAGTAGAAAAATTTGTCAAACCTCTGACTCTTGGAATCAGAACTGAAAGGAACCTTTCAGCTTTCTAGTCCAACCCCCTGCTCAAGCAGGAGACCATATACCATTTGGCAGAGTTGGATTCCCAGCAGATGGTAGGAATATTGCAATCTAATAACATTTGGAGAATATGTGTAGCTCAGGGTTGAAATTAGGGGTCCTTGGAGCTCTCTGAGCTTGGCTGCTTTCTTGCAGTCGTTTTATTACCCAAGCTAGGTAACACCATCAGTGCTAGTCCCAGAGAGCAAACTTTACTCCCTTTTACCACTGATGATACTACCTAATTTGAATAATGAAACGTTATTCTGCAAGAAAGCAGCTAAGCTCAGAGAGCTCCAAGAACCCCTCATACTGGAATCCCCCACACGTGTCTCTTTGAAAGGCTGATCATTCAATTTAGAAAGGCCTGGTGTTTATCTTCTGCCAGCCCAAATGGTGCATAATATACACCTGGGGTACTATCACTTTTGTTGCTCTCCTTTTGAAGTGTTACTCAAACACTCTCCATAGTCCAGGTTGTTAGTTTCTGTGAGGACAAATGCATTGCAACCCTGCCCCCTTCCCTCTTTCTGTTGAATCTTGTCCTTTTAAAAACAAATTGTAACCTTTGATGACAGTGTCCTAGTCAAGATTCAGTTAAAGCCTGCAACATATTTGTTTCCTCTGTCGGGATTTCCAGTTCTCTCTGTTCTGCATATTGTCTATATTGCTGAAGAAACCTTTGAAATTGTGAGTAGTAGCCCCTGTGGGTTTCAGTGCCAGTCTCTTAAGTCTCCTCACACCCTCAGATTTCTCCCTTTGTCTCCTGTGTTGTTAATCTCAGAACACAATATGTTTGGCAGATAAATTAGCCTTGGCACCAGATTTGGGTCTGGGATCCGACCATCATTCTTTTGCTCTGGTTTACTGTCTACCTAATGAAATTGGGGAAGCACTTGCTGATCCAGAATACCTTTCTGGTCTTTGTGAGGTGCAGCCTGTCTATTTCCAGGATCCCTTCATGTAAGTAACACCATCCATGGTGAGGATGCAACCATTCTTGGCTGCACTGGGAAGTAATGCATCTGTGCAACCAGTTCTTCACTTTCAAGATCTGGTCCTTCATAAGCTATTATTCACAACTGAAAGGATTGACAAAAACTGTCCTTGCCCTTTCAGTTCCCCCTCCTTACCCAGGGCCTTGTTGTCTCTGAAGATCTGTGTCAGTCACCAGGAAGGTTTGAAGAGTTGGGGCAGCCTGTTACATCCTGGATGCAGACTTGAAAGACATTATTTCTCCTGTCATGTCATGTCTATAGGCTGTGGCTTCAGTTCTTCCCCGCAGGGAATCGCCCACTGCTGCTTCTCTTACATTGCAGTGACACCGGACATTGAATGCAGGATAGTCGTCATGTCTATGCTTTATTGATCATCTTGGTCAGATTTCTCCCCTGAATTATAGGCAGCTTTTTATTTGGCATTTAGATGAGCTAGCTAATAAGCACTGCTGCTAGCAAAACTTGTCTTGGGTCTCTGGCATAATATTAGGTCGCACCTCTTCCTTTATTTTCAGACCAAGTAAGCAGCACACTTTTCTCTGATGTTTCTTTTCTACTGTATACAAAGGGGAGGCAGAAAGTCTATGCATTTGCTGGCTCACAAGGAGAGTGGACATGGGTCTCCGGCAGAGGATTATCAGCAGGGAATTTTGAGGTTTATGGTGCCCCTTTGCCAAGCCCAGTACAGCTGTAGGTATGGCTGCCTTAAACCAGCCCTGATTCTGCTATAGGGAACTAGCAATGGAGTTATTGTAAAAAAAAAAAAAGCCTCAGTTAAGACTTATGTTGTATTTTAACAGCATATTTAGGGTTGATTTACCAGCAGCTTAAGTGGTTTCTTGTAGAAAAGTGGAATTAAAACATAATTCTGTGTAAAATTCTGTTTCAATTAAGAATTAGAATTGCCGTTACAGTTCTCATCCAATTCATATTTGCTGTGGTTCCAGGTTGCTTAAATGTTGAAATCAATCAATATGGTAATTGTGTTATGAAGGAAACATTTGCTAAAGATTTAAATAGTTTAATTGCTTTATCTCAGAAAAGGGAATTGATAGGGTCTCTTGCCTGAGCAAGGGGTTGGACTAGAAGACCTCCAAGGTCCCTTCCAGCTGTATTCTGATTGATTGATACTCTTTTCTGTTTGAAACAGGCTAATTTAAAGGCTGACTGTCTGAACAAGCCTTTTGCTCAGAGGTGCCATGATCTCACGACAATCATTGAAGATTTTCCTGCCAAGGTAGGAAGCTTGCCCCTAGCCAGGGCCTCTGGTAATATATTTTTTCTTCTTTAAAGGGAACAGGCCCTACTGCTTTCAGGCTAAGGCAAGGGATGAATAGGGAGAACTAAAAGGACACTGCCTGGAAAGTCCAGAGAGGGAATTTAAGAGGAGACCCTTTCATATTTTACCTTCAAATCAAGATTTTTAACCAGGACTTCCAGTTGTCACCGGGGCGAGTGACAGCTAAAATCCGTGGGGATCTGAAGAAATCTGTGGTAATCAGCTGTTTTCTGCAGCCCTGGAGGTTCATTGGAGCCAAATGTTCACCTTGAAGGGGTGACTAAGCTGGAAAGGCACCTGTTGATTGCAAGGGGACGGCGGTCCCCTTAGCTGGATCCGGAGATACTTTTTTAAAAAAAAAAATTATTTATATGCTGCCCTTCTCCGAAGACTCAGGGCAGCTTACAATGCGTTAAGCAATAGCCTTCATACTTTTGTATATTTATACAAAGTCAGCTTATTGCCCCCACAACTGGGTCCTCAATTTACCTACCTTAGAAAGGATGGAAGGCTGAGTCAACCTTGAGCCTGGTGAGAATTGAACTCACAGTAATTGCAGGCAGCTGGATGTTAAATGCTGTCTTAGTAGTAAGCATTAGCCTCCTATGCCACTCAGTCTCCTTTCTGGACAGGCGGGGAAGAAGTCAGCCAGTCATGGCCGAACCGAAGCTCCAGCAATCAGAAAAAGCAAGTGGTAAAGTAGTGGAAAAGTGACAGTGCACTAGTTCGGGATAAGGATGATACAATCTCTACCCAGAGGTAAACAAAACGTGCTAAATTATCTTTGCTTGTGGAGGGAGGCTCCGGAAAGAAAGAGAGAGAAAATTACCATCTTAGCTCCCTCTGGAAGCGACAAGGGAAAGTTTTGGAGCAGTTCAAATTTCCAGTGAAGTGAAAGTAAAACAAGAACTAAATAACACTAACCTGAGAGAAAGACTGGATTAACTATATTTTTAAAGGCAGAATTAAAATATTTCTCACCAGTGGATCTTCTGTCATCACTAAAACTTCCTTTAATTACAGAAGGTGAAGATATTCCATTTTGAGACTGGATAGGAAAAAAGAGTAAGACTGCCATCTAGTGATCAAAGGTGGAATATACCAGAAGGGAAATTTAAAGATTGGGTGGGAGAGGGGGAAAGGTATACAACTTTAGAAAATAAAATACCTGATGACAAGGAACAATTAGAGGATTGTATTCCATGTAGGAAAATTTTGAGGGAAAATAAGATTGGAGCTGCAACAGAAAGAGAAGCTACTGAAACCTGATGGATTATAAATAGCTTGAATAAACTGGAACAGAAGAAAAAAGAAGAACTTTTATTTTGTGGTCAACTGGGGTGATAGCAAGCCTTATGGATTATAAAAACTAATGAAACTATAAATATAAAACTATATGCTTACAGAACAGAAGGAAAAGACTATATTGGAGATATAGTGGATGTTTTTGAGCTATTATAATTAACTGATTCTGATTTAAGTTTGATCCTCAGAACTGACTAGACTCTGGGAAATGAATGATTGATTGACTGAACTCAAACTGAAAAAAAGGGGGGGATCTAATATAGTGCTGTCATACTTTGATATTTGGATACGTGGTACTACTACTGTTTTTATTACTGTTGGGTACTAATGCGAGGAGATAGTCACTATACTGGAATATTCTAGGTCCGTGATGGCGAACCTATGGCACGGGTGCCACAGATGGCACGTGGAGCCATCTCGGTGGGCACGCGAGCTCAGCTCTGGCACGCATGCGTGTGTTGGCCAGCTGATTTTCAGGCCTTCAGGGCCCACCAGAAGTCAGGAAACACACTGTTTCTGGCCTCCAGAGGGCTTCTGGCTGGGGTGGGGAAGGCCGTTTTTTGCCCTCCCCAGGCTCCTAGAAAGGCTCTGGAGCCTGGGGAGAGCAAAAAAGAGGCCTTCTGGGCCCACCATGCCATTGTGTGCCAAAAGCGGGGGGGAGCATGGGGGGGCAGGGTGCATAGAATTATGGATATGGGCACACGTGCTTGTGACTCCACCACACTCTCCCCGCTTTTGGCATGCGATGGTAAAAAGGTTAGCCATCACTGTTCTAGGTGGTCAATTTATTTATTTATTTATCTGTTCAACTTGTATGCCGCCGTTCTCCGAAGACTCAAGGCGGCTTACAATGCATTTAAAGATCATATATAAAACATTAAAAGTTAAACCATTCTGGGGTGGCCTATGCTTATAGGGAAGACTAGGGGAGGTGATAATAATTACTGGCTAAAAAAATGAATTGCCAAAATGTCGGCTTTAAACACAAAAATAGGTAAAAAGGTATCCTCGACACAGATCTCAACATCTTCTAGCCCTTCTAATCAGAGGTCGGTTGAAAGCGTCTTACAGTTGGAAAAAGTTAACTCATCACAAAAGGAGGTATTAACGTTATTACAGGCATTACAAGAATCTATGCCCCAAAGCCATAATGAGATAAGGAAAGATATAAGAGAAGTGAGAAATGATACGGGAGAGTTGAAAGAAAAAATACAGAATATGGATGAAAAACTAGAGACCTTTCAACAAAGGATACTAGAAAGTGAAGAAAAGATTCAAAAAATGGAGGAGAAAACAGAACATATGGAAAAGAAGGTAGATGATTTAAATCAACTGACACAGGCTAATAAAGAATAATGTTAGAGACAGAAAAAGCTGACCTAATATTATTTAAGGTTTCAAAACATAGAAGAGGAAAAGGAGAAGATTTACCAGAATCAATGAAAGAATTGTTAGCAATGGTATTAGGCACAGACAAACAAGAGATGGATATGGAATTGGATGAAACATATAGGATTTATATAAATTACGTGAGCAGACACAATCTTCCTAGGGAGGTACATATTAGACTAATAAAAAAACGATTAAGGGATGAGATACTGCATAACGCAAGAGAGGAACTACTAATATATAAAGGTAAACAGTTGATGGTTCTGAAACAAATCCCCAGAAGAGTAAGGGATTTAAGAAAACAGTATCACTTCCTCACTTCAGTCTTGGTTAGACACAATGTAAACTTCAGGGGGCTGATTTCCAAAGGGATTTTGGTCACCTGGCAAGAAAAAAGGTACCGATTGGACTCGCTGGATAAGGCAATGGATTTTTATGAGAATTACTTAGCTGTAGATGAGGAACAAGAAACAAGAGAGTGAGTATATAAAAGCCAAGAAGCACTAATAGCAGGAGGAAGATACCCAAAACAAATACAGGATGAAAAGGAGAAAGAAGAACGAGGGGGAGCAATAGCGAAAGAACCTAGAGAAGTAAGAGCAGCTTGGACTATAAAACCTAGATATAAATAATTGAATGCAAGAAGAAATAAAGGTGTTATCGGTCAATATTAATTGGCTGAATTCACCAATAAAAAGGAAGACATTCTCTAAATTAATGAAACAAAAATTAGATATAATAGTACTTCAAGAAGTGCACATTAAGAGACAACAATATAAATTATTGGAATATTCTAAATTGGTAAAATTATTCTATTCATTAGCACAGGGGGAAAAAAAGAAAAAAAGAGGGGTAATACTTTAGGTGAAAGAAACAATAAATGCCAAATAAATTTTTAATGATGAAGAAGGGAGAATTTTGATGTTGGAGGCGACTCTGTATCAAAAGCGAACCCTTAATTTATTATGCACCAAATACTGGACAAGAGAAGTTTTATAAGCAACTTCGCAAAAAGATTCTAGAAATAAAATATGAAAATATTTGTATCTTGGGAGATTTCAACACAATTGTCAATAATGAACTGGATTACAGAAGTAGTAAAATTAATTTTAAAAAATAGAAGGACTTTACCAGAAACATTGATTAAAATGATCAAAGAATTATCTATTCTGGACACGTGGAGAGAAATGAATCGGGGGAAAAACAATATACATTCTATTCCAATATGCATAAATCATGGTCCAGAATAGATATGATTTGGATGAATTCGGAATTATGTGGAAATGTACAAGAGATTGAAATTGAACCAAATTTATGAGCAGACCATAACACAATAAAAATTAGTTGGAAGGGTCAAAGGTGGACTTTAACCAATCGATAATAAAAGAGAAGTAATTCATTCAGATGATGGAAAAAGAATTGGGGTTCTTTTTTAAAGAAAATAGAAAGGAAGAGACTATGTTACAGAATGTGTGGGATACTGCCAAAGCATTTTAAGAGCATTAGCTATGAACTATGTGACACAGAAAAATAAGAAAAAGAAACAAAATCAAAAGGCCCTGGAAGAAGAATATAAAGAACTTGAATTAAAATCACAAAAAGAGCCATAAAGAATAGATTTAAGAAATAGAATGGAGCTGATTAAACACAAATTAAATCTTACAGGAAAGAAGGAACTGGCACAACAAATAAAAAAAACAAAACAAAATTTCTTTGAACATGCCAATAAACTAGGAAGGTAGTTAGCCTATAGACTGAAGAAAGAAAAAAAGAAGAATTGGATAATAAAACTACAGGATGAGGAAGACATTACATAGCCAGCTTGAAAAGAAAAGAGATAGTTCATGATTTTTATGAGAAATTATACAAAGCTGATAAAATAGAAGAGGAGAGACTAATACAATATCTGGAGAAAGCCAATTTCCCTAATGTTGCAACAATTAAATTTTATTGAATTTGGTGGAAAATTTAGGAATACGTTCAAAGCAATTTACACTCAACAGAACACAAAAGTATTGGTTAATGTAACAGAAAGCTTTAGTATACGAAAAGGAACAAGACAAAGTTGTCCCTTCTCCCCATTATTCATTTTAACATTAGAGGTATTGACGAGTAACATAAGAAAAGATACAGAGATAAAAGGAATGGAAATTAGAAATGAAAAGTACAAACTCCAAGCTTTCACCAATGACTTAGTGTTTATATTGGAAGAACCCATAGAAACTGGCCCTAAATTGATAAAGAAAATTGAGGAATAGGTGGCAGGTATAAAAATAAATGAAGATAAAACCAAGATATTAGTTAAAAATCTCACCAACAAACAGAAAAAGGAATTGACAGAGAAAATTGACCTACAGATAAAAAAAAAGATTAAATACCTTATTTTCTTAATAGCTAGGTGTGGGACAATCAAAGAGGACAACTATACAAAGCTGATATAACAAATTGAAATAGATTTGGAAAGGTGGAAGAATGTACAGTTATCGATGATAGGGAGAATTGCAGTGGTGAAAAATGAACGTACTACCAAAACTATTCTTTCTATTTCAAACCATACCAGTAAAATTAGAAAAAATTTTTTTGATGAACTAAATAAAATGAAATATATTTGGCAAGGAAAAAAATCGAGAATAAAATTGAAAGTTTTACAGGATTCTAGGAATAATGATGGTTTTGGGTTCCCAGACTGGGAATTATATTACCAGGCTGCAGCTCTTGCCTGGCTAAAAGATTGGGTAAAGTTGAATAACAGAAGACTGTTATTACTAGAAGGGCACGACTTATAATTAGGTTGGCATGCCTTTCTCTGGTATGGGAGAAATATGGCATACAAATATTTCCATTGGCCCTCTCCAATGGAGGCAATAATATATCCAAATCTTATAAATTGGGGGGAAATTGTATGTTACAAGGACGTTTTAGATGAAAGGGGAGATCTTAAATCCAGACAACAATTGCAGAAGCAGGAGTTGGACTTACCTTGGTAGCTGTATTTGCAGATCCAAGCAAGGCACGAAAAAGATGTTAAATTATGGGATGGAAACAAAGAACAAACAGCATTGGACAAAATTTTAATGGGGATGGATGAAAACTTTATTAAATATATAATTATTTACTAATCTATAAAATAGAGGAAGAGATAGTTAAAGAAACAATGGTTGCCTGGGCAAGGAATTTTGGATACAACATAGAATTAGAGAAATGGTTAAAAATTTGGGAGAGAAACTACAACTGCAGCATATAAAGAAAACTTTTACAAAACGTTTTACAGGTGGCACTGTATAAGAACTCCTCTGCTAATTGTTGGAAATGCAACCAGGCTCCAGGATCATACTACCACATGTGGTAGGCATGTAAGAAAGCAAGGAGTTACTGGGAGAAAATTCATAAATGGCTAGAAATGATAACTGAGCTCAAACCAGAAACGGGCCTCTTGGGTATATTGTCGGAAAGTTATGACAAAGCAACCATCCAGAATCTCTAATGGTGACCTGCAGTGCTTGTGCCATGTTTGCTTTCCTACTTGAAAACAACCCAGTGTCTTTTGGTAAGAAGCGCAAACTTTCAGCAGTTCTGGAAGGAGCAGTGAGTGGCTGTGCTTCAGCCAGTAGGAAAGGACAATTGTTTATTAGGTGTAAAACTATAATTGTATGTGGAAATGAGCTTGGAAAACCAGAGGAAGAACTGCAGACCACACTGGTCAGGTAAAAGGCAGCTGAGCCTGCAGAAAGGGGGCGGGGCGGGGGGGGCGGGATGACAGACATCTCAGAAGGGGCCCTTCCTAGTTTCTTGGACTATAAAGGCAAGAGGTGAGGGTGCAACTTTCAGACTTGCTTCTGTTAATGTAACCTTGCAGTAAAGTTAGTACTAGTTCTTGGGGGGTTTCTTGTCTGGGCTACTTCGCAAGGGGGACAAGAACAGAAACTGATCCTGCAAACAATTCTCCCTAAGTTAGGTTGATTGCGCCCACTGGCTTCTGAAGCCAGTGGCTTTTTGCCGGCAGGGAAGCAAGATCAGGGACTTGACTGAACAATTTCTAGAGCTTCCCACTGATGCATGCAGAAACGGATGATACTGCAAAGAATCAGAAATAAGCTCAAGAGCCTGTGGGCTTAAGTGGTATTTTCATCCGCCCTTCCAGGCCATGAAAAAGAACCAGAAAGGTATTTTTAAAAAAACGGTTACAAGTACAGTATAATTTTGTAAATCATGGTCCACTTGAATAGCTGTTGAGAGGGCTTTTCAGAGGGCTGAGGAAGTCACAAGGATCAACTATCCTTCAAGTGACGAATTGGACTTCAAAAGAGTGGATTTTAGCCAACTCAGAGCAGTAGGATCTCAGGGTGGGTGAGATTCTCAAAGAAGGGAATGCCAAGAGCACAACTGCATTTGAGGAGAAAAGAGAGAGGGCAGCAGAAAAAGCCAAGAAAGAGCTTAGTGAAGCTCTGAAAACAAACATGGACACATGCAGAGAGTCCTCAAGTTACGATGCTAATTCGGACCAGAATTTCCGTCATTAAGCAATGTGGTTGTAAAGCTTCACATCTTGTGACCATATCGCTTAGCAACAGCAATCCCACAGTCACTGTTGCTGTTAACAGAATTCTGCCTGTCATTAAGTAAGGATCTTTGCATGTGTGTGTGATTATAATTATAAATAAAAGTGAAGCTGGAGTTTGAAGTGACTGTCAGGATTTGTCTGTCTTCTGCAATTGTTGCTCTTCTGTCCACCAGCAAGGAGACCCTGGCTCTCCCCAGAGCAGGAAAAGATTCAGGGTACGAGAGGTGGGTCTGGGGGAAGCCACCGTTCTTCTTCTGGTTCCAGCAGTGGCTTTTCTGATGCTTTTTTCTTTTGCAAAGGAACTGCATGCCATCTTTCCTTGGCTGGTGGAGAACATTTTTGGCAGTTTAGATGGCATCATTTCCGGGTGGAACCTCCGCTGCCTACAAGGCAGAACAAACTACACCGAATACAACGTGGCCCTGGACTTCCTATCACCCGGGTGAGTTGGCTCAGCCCTCTCTGTATCCATGCAGCTTGGAGCCCCTTCTGGAGAATTGGGCCCCAATTTATTACATCTGTGACGGAAATCATCTACTAGTTTGATTAGATGATAATGCTCATCGAAGACACACAAATGTCGATGTTGGACAGTAGCAATGTAAAAACAAAACTTTTTATGGGAGATCTCCAGGGATCCATTTGGCTTTTTTCTTTCTTTCTTTTGCAGAAGCCCTATGATGAAGTTGGTTTACAAGCTTCAAGCTGAGGAATACAGATACGAGTTCCCCGTCTCCCACCTTCCTGTTAGTGTCTGGAAAGGAGGTGATGTTAGAGGGATGTTAAGCTCAGTACAGGTAGTCCTCGACTTACGACCACAATTTCACCCAAAGTTTCTGTTGCTAAGTGAGACATTTGTTAAGTGCGTTTTGCCCCACTTTATGACTTTTCCTGCCACAGATGTTAAGTGAATCACTGCAGTTGCTAAGTTAGTACCACAGTTGTTAAGTGAATCTGGCTTCCCTGTTGACTCCGCTCGCCGGAACGTTGCAAAAGGGGATCATGTGACCAGGGGACACTGCAACTGTCATAAAGGTGAGTCAGTTGCCAACTATCTCAGTTTGGATCACATGACCATGGGGATGCTGCAACGGTCATAAGTGTGAAAAATGGTCATATGCCACTTTTTTCAGTAATGTAACTTTGAATACTACATTACTTGGAGGCTAAAGACGCAGCATGGCCTTCTCCAATTCGAAGAGACACTTGTTTGGCAGGCTGAGGCAAAGAGGCAGTCCCGGAACCAGCGACATCTGGGGGCTGGGCAGGGGATAGAATGTATCTGCCCTCAGTGTGGAAGGGATGGCCACTCTCGAATTGGCCTTTTTAGTCACACTAGATGCTGTTTTAGGACCTCTTTCCAGAGCACAATACCATAGTCTCTTGAGACTGAAGGATGCCAATGAACTTTGAATAGTCACTGAATGAACTGTTGTAAGTCGAGGACTAGCTATACAGAGGTTTGAGCTTGGCAGTCTTGAGTTCTTAATTCCTTGCATGGAAATTCTATTTGTCGATGAACTTTCTGAGCTGCTCTTCAACTCCCCCCCCACCACCTATCTATCTCCCATCCTCCTTTTGGCCACCCTGCACAGTGCCACTGGGCAACAGTGGTGATGCCAGCAGTACTGGGGCTGAAGTAGCAGCCCAGAGCCTTCAACAGCCTCAGCCAGCTGCTGCCCCCTGGGCCGCTATTCCAGCGTTGGCACAGCCACCACTGCTGAAGAGAGACGCTGTGCAGCGCAGCCAAAAGGACAGAGATAAGGCAGGTAGGGGAATTCAAGAGGGGGCAGCCCCATCCCAAGGCTCGGAGGGACCACACCAGGAATGGTAGGATCAGAGCGGGTCCTCACCTAACAGCCAGTGGGATATGATTAATAACAGGAAGTACTGGGATTGCCGTCAGTAAGTGATGGGGTGACATGACATTGTGCTTTGTAATTGCTTTGCTTAGTAGAAATACTGGTCCCAATTACCACAATTGAGGGCAATTCTTAGCCTATATTTTATGTGTTTTCATTATGTTGCACCTTGCTTACCTTTTCAGGGCCCAGTGAAAACTTCAATTCAAGAACGGATTTTACCAGAATGTTCATTATATCACAACAAAGTCCAGTTCCCTCCCACTGGTGGCCTGAATTTGAACCTGATTCTTAGTATCCTTTGGCCTTGTGGGTGTGGAGCAGTTTCCCTGCACAGCAGTGAGTGAGTGAGGTGATGGGCTTGAGGGGGCAGCAACTGCTGCCAGTAATGGAGGAGAAGCCATTCCCTTTCTCGCCTGACGCCTAAACTTTGCTGGCACCATCAGGTTGTGCACCATGCTGCTCTCGCTGCTGCTTTGACCACGGAGCTTAGCAGCCACTTGGCTCTTGCAAGGATGTAACTTGCAGACAAGGGAGTTGCATTCTGGGACTGGGAAGACAATTGGCAGCTGCTTTTAACCACAAAGCAAGTTCCCTTGGGTTCTTTAAGGGAAAGGGGATTATTATCCTACAGCAATCTTGGCAACTCTTTAGCACTTAATTTTTCCTAAGCTTATAATGATGATGAGTTATATGTGGTGCTTCCTTGATGCTAACCACCTGCTAATGCATTGGGGAGATGGCTGCCTGCTTTCCTGATAAAGGGAAACTGTCCTGTGCTTGCAACAACCGGCAGATTCCTCTGCTGTTCCCGCTTTAGGGAAGGCCATTAGAGTTGTGCTGCCTGCTGTTAGGCCACTACCACTCTCTCCCCACTGAATAGGTGGAGAGCCTTCCCCCTACCCTGCTTTCACGGGGAGGGAGTTCTCTGGGTGGGTACAGCTTGCAAGCCAGGAACTTTCCTGCGGGTCAAGGTGTGGCAAGCAAGATCAGCTCTCTTGGAGGTTCCTCCTGCTACTTAAGTTGCATGGGAATCTTTTGCACTACGAATGAAGTCGCTGTAATCTGAAGGACTGTGTACAACTGGGGTCCATCAAATAAAATAGCAGCCCGCCTGCTTTTTCCTTCTTGCTTGGAGGAAATTCCCCCCTTGACTCTCCTGCCAGATCCGTATGAATATTACATGTTCTGCTTTGCCATCAGCCTCCTTACCCAGAGGGTGAGTATTCTTTGGCCTTCCTTGGTAAGGCTGCTTTTCTTGATACTGTAAAGGAGGGGAGAAGAAGCCGGAGCACCATTGATTTACCTAGTGGGCTTTTAAGCCACTTCATTATTACTTCAGCTCTACTTTCTTGTGGGAAAGCCAGTAGGTCTCTTCTAAAGCAGGGCTCCCCAACTCCCAGTCTGCAGCCAGGTACTGGTCTGCAGCCTGTTGGGAACTGGATTGTGCATGCGGCATGCGTGCACGCAAAACTATTCCCTCTCCTCCCACCCCCACCCCCAGCCAGTCTGCGGAGCTGGAAAGTTTGGGGACTACTGTTCTAAAGTGCTGGAAATGTTGCCTCCGTCTTCTGTGCCACTCAGGTCTGTGATTGTTTCATGGCTCACCCAAACCCTCTGTGGTGCTTCCAGTTTGAACAAATTATTCTGCTCATCAAAGAAAAGTTTGCATTCTTGGTTTTTTTAATTTATTTATTTATTAGTCACATTTTTATGCCGCCCAACTCCCGAGGGACTCGTTAATCTGCAGGAGTTGATCACTTTTAGCACTGGTCTGTGGTTTGCCAAAATTGCCATTTGGTGGTTGTGAATACCAGATGGGGTTATAAGATTGTGTGTGCAGTGGGCCATTTGAGGTTATATGGAGATGAAATAGTGGCTTGTTGCTCCAGGTGGAAAGTTGTCTGCCCATTCCTAGGTGGCAAGGAAGCTTTAAGCGTTTTGAGTTTTGGCCTCCTTGTAGATTGAACTGTGGAACTCCTTAAGCCTAAGAGGACTCTTTCTGTTTGTGCTTCAGGGCATCTCCACCACCTGCCCCATCAGTATGTCGAACAGCGCTTACTTCATCCTGGTGGACCGGTACCTGAAGTGGTTCTTGCCCATAGAAGGGAGTGTCCCTCCCATCCCTTCCTCGGAGCCTGGAGGAGTGGTCTCTTCACCTGCTCCCCGGTGGGTGTTTGCTGTCCTGCTCTCCTCATCTGCTGGTTGCAGCTGTAGAAAAGGCAGTTCTGGGGGTGAGGGTAGGGGAAGATGTGGAAGGAGCTTGTAAATTAGGACTCTGCAAAGAAAAGGCCTCCATTGGCTTTCAGGATGCTAGTAGGAATTTGCAAGCTGGGATGCTGACAGTTGGCAAATGGCCACAAGTGCACCAAGTGTGTTGTGTATGTTTGCCACGTTAAGTTACCAATAAAGTAATGAAGGTGGGATAAAAATCTAATTAAGTGGCAGGAACAGGGCTACAAAATGGCATTTCTGAAATAGTTCCTGTTTTCATTTTCTGCAAATTGGAATAAATTAATTGACTAAAATGTATTCTAGGAACAATGGAGATTTAGCAGCACACTGAACACACCTGTGGCCTTTTTCAATAGTGCTAACTAGAATATTTAGCGAATCATTTCTAAAAATGGGAGCAAAAGTCAGTATTCGTCAGTAAAACTGGAGGGGAGATCAGGCTGTTCTGATAGGTGTCAGAAGAGCCAATCCTGATCGGGTTTGAGGCAACACCCTGAGAAAGTGTTTTCTTGCTCTGGCCTTGAATTTCCTCCTGCTGGTGTGTCTGGATGCTCTCTTTTGACCTGGCCTTCTCCATTTCAAAGCTCTCCCACAATGCCTTTCACCTCCTACGGGATGCATCCCACCAGTCTTCTGAAAAGGCATGTCGCTCACCAGACTTCGGTGAACGCAGACCCCGCTTCCCAAGAGATCTGGAGGTCGGAAACGTTGCTTCAGGTGGGTGGCCTCAAGAGCAGCTTGCTCCACCTTGGGGGCAACTGCGGGTGCTCTTTCCTTTGCCCAGTAGAGCAGGGAGAACCGTGCTCTTGCAGTGGCTGCGCCTGGGGCCACGGGGCCCCTGTGGCATTTCCTTTGGAGCTGAGGTCCCCTTTGCGCCTTCATGGACAGCTGATCTTAATCGTACAGGGCCCATGAATTGAAACACAGCTATCCTTCAGTCTATATATTTTGAGCAGGTATGATTCGGCTTATTAGGGCTGATAATTAGGGCAAATAATACATTGGTTTTAAAAAAAAGTAAACAAAAAACATGTTAGTGGCAAGTATTGCCTAATAATCATAGTCTTGGAAAGATGGGGCAGATCGGTCCCTCCTTGTCCCTCCTTGAGGTGGCTTGTTTTGGGGTTCCCTTCGCCCCCTGATTGAGTCCCTTCTTTCTCAGATCTTTGTGGAGATGTGGCTCCACCACTATTCGCTGGACATGTATCAGAAGATGCAGTCTCCCCACATCAAGGTAAGCAGAGGGATAGTGCTTCCTTTGGGGGAGGGGGGAGGGAAGGAACTGCCAGACCTGGGCAGAGTCGGGATGGAGGGAGCTCTTCTCTGTAGTAGAGTGATAAATAGCGGTCACCTTCATGAGGTGGAGATTTTCCTGGAATTAGGAAATGATTTGGTAAGACTGGGTGGCACGGATTGCTCAAAGGAAGGGTTTTGGCTGCTGTAACCACTGGAGTTCACTGCCAGACCCACCGGAAGGGCTTCTAAAGGGGCCCTACAGAGTCGTGGGGGAGGAGACCCTTCTGACTGGCAGCAGCAATCACGGGGACAAGAGGCCTGTGGCTGGGAAAGCAGAGGTGTTGGCTCGGGCAGTCCTACTTTCCACCTGCTTGAGCCTGGGAAAGGGTGCCAACCTTGGGTGTCTGACAGGGCTGCAGACTTGAGACTTCATTTCTTTCTTTCTTTTTTATAAAATAGTTTTTATTAAATATTTTACATTTTTAAAACCAAAAACATAATAGAAAAGACAAAAAAGGAAAAAAGAAGAAAATAAAACATACACATACACCAAACAGTAAAATACAAAACATAAGTAACAATATTATATAATATTTTACAACTTTCTGCATCAACAATTATCTTTGCTTTTAAATTCAATTTTCCTAATTATTCTCTTATTCTTGTATAACCATATTAAGCATTCTTGTAAACAAAATTGTTATATATATTTACACCCTATTTATTAACATAGTATTTTATCCTTACCAGTATTCAATACTCTTAGTTTCCAATTAATCAAATTTCAATTTATATTCTTATTTCTTGTTTTGATTTCTATTTTGTAGCTACAGAATAGAATCTATTCCACACTTTATAGTAGTTCGAATCATCTCTTTGTCAGTGACCTAAGTTGCATTTTTTCATCGCTGCCATAATCAAAGAGAAAAGGAAAAAAAAACCGGAGCGAGCAGTACAGTTTGAAATTTAGTGCTTGGCATTTGAGATCTTCTCCCCCTCCCTTAATAGATAGGGTTACCCAGGTGATGAAGGGAGGGGGACATTCCTGTGATCTGAAATAGTGGGCAGAAGAGACTGACTTGGAAGATGGCCAATGGGCATTGAGATATTGTGAGGCAGAAGGGGAGGGGTTTGGTTTCAGAGAATCAGTTTTGGCTGCATATGAGTTTAGGTCGGATCGTAAATTCTTTAATAAATGAGAGATTCATCAAAGACTTTGTGTTTGAGAATGAAATTTATTTGAGATTACGCCGAAACCTGACACTCTTTCTTTAATCTCTATTGTCATTTTATCCATTTCAGCACATTCGAGGATCTTTTTAATTACTATTTCTTCAGGTGGTGTATTAATCTGTTTCCACATTTGTGCCAGAGTAATTCTGGCTGCCGTTAGTATATGCAATGTTATGTGGTACAGAGTTTTCTCCATTTTCTTATCAATTATTCCTAGAAGAAACAACTCTGGTTTGAAATCAATCTTTTGGAGTGTAATCTCTTCTAGCCACCTTCTAATTTTACTACCAAAAATTTTTAACACTGGGGCACATCCACCACATGTGGTAGTATGTTCCTAATTTATGGCCACATCTCCAACATTTAGGTGATAGGTTGGGGTACATTTTTGCTAATTTCGTTGGTGCTAAATGCCATCTATAAAACATTTTATAGGTGTTTTCTTTATATGTTACTGCCATGGTCAATTTATTATTTTTTCCCCACAATTTTTCCCATTTTTCCAATTCTATAGTGCAGTGATGGCCAACCTTTTTGCCGTCGTGTGCCAAAAGTGGGGGTCATGGGGGGGTCTCGAGGATGCATGCCCACACCCATAATTCAATGCCCCCCACGCTCCTCATGCTTTTGGCACGCAAAGGCAAAATGTTACCGGTGGGCCCAGTAGGTCGTTTTTCACCCTCCCCAGGCTCCAGAGCCTTTCTTGGAGACTGGGGAGGGCGAAAACGGCCTTCCCCACTCCCCCCCCAGAGGCCCTTTGGAGGCTGGAAACGGCCCGTTTCCCGACTTCAGATGGGCTCAGAAGGCCCAAAAATCAGCTGGCCGGCGCATGCATGCATGCTGAAGCTGAGCTAGGGCAACGCTTGCGTGCCCACAGATATGGCTCTACATGCCACCTGTGGCATGCGTGCCATAGGCTCGCCATCATGGCTGTAGTATGTCCAGAATTCCTAGCCCAACTTATCGTTTCTTTCACTGTTTCTTCTTCCAATTTATATCTTAATAGGTAGTTATAAATATTTGTAATCATTTCTCCCCGATCCTAATAATATTTTATCTAGTTCCACTTGTTCCCTGTTTATGCCGAATTGTTCCTTGTCTTTTTTAAATCTAGTTTTGATTTGTAAATATGGCCACCATTCCAGATTTATTCCTTGTTTTTTCAGGTCTTGTACTGATTTTAATTCTCCTTTTGTGACTAATAATTCTATATATCTCACCATTTTGTTTAAGTCTCTGGATGTATCATTGCTTCCATTGTAGACAACCAAATTGGGACCTTCGTATAATTATTGTTTTTAATCTTTTCCCAAACTTTCAATAGGGCATCTCTTAATATGTGTCTTTGAAAGTAGGTATGTGATTTATTTTTCTCATCCCAGAGAAAACTATGCCAACCAAGTTGGAGGTTATGGCCTTTTATCGTTAGTATTCGTTTATTTTTGAGTTGCATCCAATCTTTAAGGCAAGTTAGGGATACTGTTTACCGGTAGTAAAATTCCCATTCTGGTAAGCCGAAACCTCCTTTTTTCCTGCTATCTTTCAGTAATTTGAATTTAATTAAAGTTTTTTCCCTGACCATATAAATTTTGATGTCATTTTATTTAATTGTTCAAAGATTTTTTCCCCTAAATTTATTGGTACCGTTTGAAATAAATAAAGTAACTTGGGTAATAAATTCATTTTGATTGTCGAAATTCTGCCAATTAATGATATTGGTAATTTGGTCCAATTGTCCAGCTCTTTTTGTATTTGTATTAGGAGTGTATCATAATTATCTCTATCGTGGTGCATTTTTCCGATAGCCAAATTCCTAAATATTTAATTTTCTTTGCTCTCAAAATTCCCAGCTTCTCCTCTAGTTCTTCATTCTGTCTGTTGGTTAAATTCTTAGTCAATATTTTAGTTTTGTCTTTATTCATTTTAAATCCTGCTACCATGCCAAATTGATTTGTATCTTGTAATAAAGTTGGTCTAAATTCTAAAGGTTCCTCAATAATGAATGCCAGATTGTCTGCGAATGCTTGGACCTTATATTCTTTTGATTTAATTTTTAAACCCTTTGTTTCTAAATTATCTCTAATTTGTGTGACATTAATGTCTCCCACAGACAGAATGAATAACAGAGGTGATAGGGGGCAACCTTGTCTTACTCCTTTAGCTATCTTAAAGCTTTCTGTTTGTTCCCCATTTATTATTATTTTTGCCCTCTTCTGGAAGTACATTGTCCCGGCCTCATCCTCTAATTTGTTTATTAATTTCTTTTCCTTTTCTTTTTCTAATTTATAGGCCAACCATCTTCCGGGCTTGTTAGCATTTTCAAAATAATTTTGTTTAATTGCTCTAATTTTTTTGTGCTACTTTTTCTTGGATTATTAGTTGTAATTTGTGTTTAATTAATTCTTTTTCTACTTTGGTTTCTTGATTTTGGGGTTCTTTCTGTAATTTAGATTTTAATTTTACCAATTTTCCTTGGAGTTCTGTAAGATGTTTCTTTTTAATGTGTTTTTCCTTATTATATATGCTATCGATAGACCTCTTACATAGTCTTTCGTTGTATCCCATAAATTTTGAACGGTGGTTTGTTCATTCCAACTTTCTTTTAGGAAAGGGCCTAGTTCTTTTTTTATATGTTGAATATAATTCTTTTCTTTCACTACCGTTTGGTTTATGGTCCATCTTCCTTTCCTCCTGACTTCTCCTTTCCATCTGATTTTTAATGGGTTGTGGTCTGCCCAGGTATTAGTTGCGATTTCTATTTCTGCAATGTCTTTTCCTGTTTCTGGGTCCATCCACGCCATATCTATCCTAGACCACGAATTTTGGGGGTTAGAGAAGAAAGTTTATTGCTTTTTGGGGGGGATTAATTTCTCTCCATGTATCCTGGGCCAATTCAAAGAATGCAGTTGGTAATATTTTCCTTTCGTGATTTTTCTTTTTTCCAGTTTTATAATTTTTTTGGGGATCTACCACCGCATTGAAGTAACCTAATAAGCACAGATTATCCGCCTCTAATTCTATTAATTATTTATGTAATTTACTATAGTACTCTCTCTGATTTGTACTAGGTGCATAAATAACTACAATTAATATTCTTTTTTGTTTTATTGAAACTTCAATCATTAGTGTCCTTCCCTCATTATCTGCATAAATTTGTTTGGGGTTTAATCTTTCCTTTATATAAACTGCTATCCCTCTTTTCTTAGATTCTGCCAATGCTACAAATAATTTTCCTAATTTGGGGGTTTCCAAAAAGCCACTTTTTCCTTTTGGGATATGCACTTCTTGTAAGCATACTATTTCCATATGCAATTTTTGAAGTTTAGTAATTATTTGTCTTCATTTTATCGGTGCATTGAATCTGTTTATGTTAATTTATATTAAGTTCACCTCCTCCATTAAATTATTTGTCCTTCTTGTTTCTTTTTTTAGTTTTAATTCCCTTTGCTGTCTTGTTCTTACATCTTCTCTGTCCTGACTTTCCGTATCTAACTGCTCTCTTGATTCTCGGGCTAGTTCGTTTTCTTCTATCTGTTGTTCTTCTTGGCTCTTTGTTTCTAACTCCTTTCTACTGTCTAATTCTTCTCCAAAACATTGCTTAAAAAATTCCTGGGCCTTTTTTACCGTATCCACTCTTAACTTTTTTATCTTCCCAGGTTATCAGCATACCTTCTGGTATTAACCAGCGGAACATTATTCTATGTTTAATCAGTTTGGAAGAGATAAATTGATAGTTCCTATGTTGATCTCGAATTCTTTTTGGTAATTGTTTAAGTATTATAATTTCTTTTCCTTTATAAGTCAATTGGTCTTCTCTTGTCTTTCTGTAAATTTCATCACATACTGATTTCTTTGTGAACCTAACATGGATTTCACATGGTAGTCTGTGTCATCTTGCGTAATTTGTATATACTCTATATACTTCATCAATACTATTCCATAGTTCCTGTTTATCCATATGCAGTGTTTCTGCTAGCAATTCCGTCATGAGTTTGTAGAGATCCTCCTCTTTGTTCTCTACTATGTTTTGAAATCTTAAATAGTGGGAGGATTTCTCTAACTCAAGATGTATTACTGTCTCTTCCAACTCCTTATTTGCTATCCATCTCTTCTCCGCAGCTTCCAATTTCTTTTCGGTTCTTTCTGCTCTTGCCTCTACTACTTTTATTTTTTGTTCATTATTTGCTATTGATTCCTGAATCTTTTCCATTCTGTCATCTAATTTCTTTATGTCTCCCTTCACCTCACACATTTCCCCTTTCATTTCTTCATGATTATTATTAATAGATTCCTGCATTTTCATCATAACCTCTTGGATCATGGTCAGTGAGGTTTGCATATTTTGTACAATTGATGCTGATCCTAATTTTTCAATAGTTGGCATATTTGTTATTAATTTCTGACCTGCAGGTGAGGCTGTTATGGAAGTTGTCTTTTTTACCGTTTTTGTGATAGTAGTTGTATTTGACATTTTAATTTTTTTGAAGGAGACTATTCCACAACACTATATATATTTAATTTACTACTCCAGTCTATGTCTATATCTCTTTCTATCTCTAGTCTTTATTTCTAAGCTTATTATAATACAAATACAATTACAGCATAAATAAATACAATATAATTTGTCACTTGAATCCAACTAATTATATCAATCTGTTTTCTATATCCAATTAATTATATAAATCACCGTTCTTTATTTACTATTTATAATCAATATTTATTTAACAATATCTAAAGAAAAAAGATAAGAGGGACCAATAAGTGATAAAAAAGGAAAAAGAAATCAAAAAAGGTAACAAAGTATAAATATGTTTAGTATTATTTATATTAAATCTTAAATATCAAGTTCCAAGATTATATTAAATATTAAATCCGAAGTTTTCTATAGATCTCACGGGTAGATTAAAAATCCATTACCAATCCATATGCATGAATTGTTTGATGTTTCCAGTCCATAAATCTTCCTCCAAAGTACCAATATTCTTCCTTTCTCAGTCTCAGTCACAGTTCCTTTTTCCCTCCTCTCTCCTATATCCCGTTCTCCAAGCTTGAAAATGGCAGCTTCCTCCGATTTGCCCAGTCACTGTCCCTTCGCTACACTTCCCCCGTCTCTATCTCCAAAAGTAATTCTTTTCTTCTTTCTCCAATCTGTTCGCCACCTACACACACCCTCAACACTTTTTCACAGTCTCAGTTCCAACTTTCTATTTGATTTTCTCAACAATCCAATCCCTCTCAACACCGCTCGTAAAGCACTTTCACTCTGTCTTCCTTCTGCTCCCACCACTAAGGCGCCGCTTTTTGCTCTTTGGAGACTCACTTTGTTCCTCGTCTGCAACCTCCACAGTTTCACTGAGATAGTTCGGATATTTCGCACTTGTAAAACTCCTTTCGCGATGCTTCTTGTTGCTTCTCACTGTTCTGCTTCCTCATTATACATTCGGGCCGTCACGTCTCCGGACCTGGCTCTGACAGCCGGTCTCTTTCACACTGGATTTGGAGGGTTCCACCATCCATGGTGGGAGATCGCCCTTCTCCCCACCACCTCTGAGTTATCCCAGGGGTGAAATGCTCCCGGTTCGGACCGGCTCGGGCAAGTAGGTAGCGATGGCAGCGGGCAGTTCGGAGAACCGGTAGCAAAAATTCCTGCCCCCGTCCCCCCCCCATGCCCAGCTGAGCTGCGCAATCATCAGAGGCTTTTTTTCTTTCAAATGCCTCTGATGATCCAAGCTCTGATGATACCAGCTCTGACGATACCAGCTGAGTTGCCTGCCAATCAGGCAACTCAGCTTGGATCGTCAGAGCCATTTAAAACAAAAAAAAAAGGTTTTTTACATGGTTTTACATGTAAAAAATGGTTTTAAAAGTAAAAAAAATTGGCCACGCCCACCCAGTCACATTACCCCCCCCCCCACACACACACACCAAGCCACACCCACAGAACCAGTAGTAACAAATTTTAGATTTCACCACTGAGTTATCCTCTTTCAATCGCTGTCCTCTCCAAGGTTCAGCTTTACTGTTACCGGCTTCCAAATGTGAAAAATTGGGCAAAAGAAGCGGAGCCCCCGATCCCCTGCACCGCACCAGCGTGACGGAGAGATCCACTCATTTCTATGCCCCCCCAGCTGGGAGTTGACAATGAAGCCCAGTTTTTGGCTTCTTCCCTCCAACAGAGATGGACTTGCAGTAATAGTGGAGTCCGCAAACAGATCAGGGGATTGATTGACTGACCAACTCTGGCCAACAGCGTTTCCCCAGGGTTTTTCTTCTTGGGTGGTTCCTTTCCTTGAGAACTCCCCCCCCTCCTCCTGTGAGCACCACGCTTGTTTGCCACTCTGGTGGGTTCTTGGCCAGCTGAGCAGGTCAAGTGCTGATGCCCTTCTGCATCCTTTTGGCACTCGAGAGATAATTTGCTGAATTCTTAAATGCTGCTGATGCTCAGAAGTTGGAAGTGAACAGCTAGAGGTGCAGAAAGACTCTGCTGTTTCTCCAGACACACCGACTGAATTTGGGTGGGGGAGGGGATGAACAAGATGTCAGATGGACATAGGTTTGTTTCTGCAAAAGTGAAATATTACATCTTTGCTATATGTGAAAGTGATTCTGTTCTGTGCAATAATGTTGGTACTTGGTTTTCTCATTTTCAGGGTATTTCTAGGTGATGGGCCCACAATTTTATACGCTATAATATAGGGGAAGAATGCTTGAACTGATCGTTAACTCCTTGCCATAGTGCAGCCTACAATAGCAATAGAAATAGCCCTTAGATTATATACTGTTTTATAGTACTTTACAGCCCCCTCTAAGTCATTTACAGAGTCAAGCCTCTTGCCCCCAACAATCTGGGTCCTCATTTTACCCACCTCGGAAGGTTGGAAGGCTGAGTCAACACGTCCTCCTGTGAATCAAGTGGTGGATGGCTGCCTTGCTGTTCTTTCCCATCCTGGGTTCCTTCCAGAACTGGATAACCTACGGGCGGTCTATCCTTGATGGCAGAGGCTGCTTCTCTGTGGTCTGTAGGACTTCCCAGTTCTGGACCTGAAAATAACAAAATAATTGTGCAAGAGATCTGGATAGAAAAGACCTGAAAGCCCCTTGGTTCAAATTTAGCCTTTCTGGAGTGTTCTGTGTTATTACATTTTCATATCATTTATATCATTAAGGCTAGATGTGGCAAGCGTGTCCCCTGAGACGTTTATAGCTTAACGGGCAGGAAAACTACAGAGGAAGGGGAAGAAATTTGCAGAAGGAGAACAGCTGCAGCACACTACTCTACTCTGAACCAACACTTCCTCTCTTTTATTGGGGTCACATTTTAAACAACTGCAACAGCAGTCCTTCGTATGAACAGAACCAAGTCAAACTGATGGAGTCTGATTTGTTGCTAAGGAAGACTTCAGATGTAGTCACACAGTTACTGAAGTGAGGCTTCACATTATTGTAGATGCATTTTTTCCCACAAGAAGTCTTTGGAGGGATCCAGTGATTTTTCCTATCCCACCAAGAAACCCACCCTCGTGTGTGACCTCCAGAGATCTCCTTCCTTCTTTGTAACAGTTCTGCCTCCTACCTGTTTTGAATATTCAGAGGCAAGAAGCAAGCTAGGATTAATTTCTAGGCCAGGACAATGCAAACTGAACAGGTGGCCAGAACTTGGTTAGGGCTGGTTATGACAGAAACATGGGGTGTGCCAGAGGGTGTTACTTTGCAGGCACAGCTGCCGCAGTGCTCTGGCTTTATGATGGTTGACTCCATGGGACTCATCCCTTGTCTTTCATCCCCATCTGCCTGAGTCCGTTCTCACTGTTTTTTTTTTGTTTCTTTGTTTCTTTCCTTTTTCCTCTCTCTCTCTTTCTCTCTCTCCCTCTCCCCTACCCCCTTTCCTATCCCTTCTTCTGTTGTCTCTCAGCTGGAGGTTCTCCACTACCGACTCTCTTTATCCAGCATCCATCCTGTCCAATCCAGCCACCAGGCCCTCCATACATATCAAGTATTTCCACCATTTCATTTCATTTCCTGATTCTATGTATTTTAAACAAAACACCTGTTGAAATGGAGGCACCTAAAACCTGCAAGGCAGAAAGGAGGCAAATAACTCTCCCCTTTCCCCACAGCAGCAACAATAACTCTCCAGAGACTCTCAGGAACATGAGATAGTGGCCAGGGTCTTCGGCCCCCATTGTGCTAATAGTTGCTGCTGTGGTGTTAGATAACTACCCAGCAAGATTAAAGGCCAGGAGAATTAGGGCGGTATGGAGGCAGCAGGCCAGCCACAGCAAGAAGTCGCTGGAATCACCATAGCTGTGGAGAAGCTCAGACCAAGAAATGGGCCCTGCTGGTCTTTGCTTTGCTGAAGGCTCCATGTGCCCACATCCCTCGATGCTCCTAGGAAGAGGAGGCGAGCCCCCCAGGCCTCTGGGCTTGAGAGATGTATCCATGGGAGGGATAGCCAAAGCCAGCTGCTCACAGCTAAAAATCCTATCCCATCCTAATTGGTGTGACCCTGAGGAGGAAGCCCTGTGAGTGAGTTTCGCACAGCCGGTCCTGCTGGGATCAGATTCTCTGCATCCTTTAGTTCTTCCTTTGTAACAATTTGTGGCCAACATCTTGGTTCTCTTGAGAAAGAGCATTTTACCTACCACTCGGTGCCGTGAGCTCTGATTTATGGCTTGTACTAGAGTGGGCTCTGTCCCGTCACCTACCATGGTTTTCAAGCCACATAGCTGTTTCACACTAAGCCAAAACCAAACCAAATTCATTTTGGCCCAGCCTGGTAGGTCAGCCCAGCCGTTCTGGGGGCCTTTTATTCTTTATGCCGGAGTCCCTGCGGCTCAGAGGTAAGGACAGCAGCCCTCCTTGCAATATGCCTCAATTGAGAGTAACAAGCTGGCAATGATGGCAAGAGCACATAGACTTATATACCGCCTCACAGTTCTTTACAGCCCTCTCTAAGTGGTTTACAGAGTCAGCCTATTGCCCCCAACAATCCAGGTCCTCATTTTTCCAAACTCGGAAGGATGGAAGGCTGATCCAAACCGTTTAGGGTCTGTTCTATGTGATTTGAGTCATGGAGATGGTTAGCTAGCTAAGTCAAAGAGCCCTATTACGGGGTTTGATACCATTTTACATCTTGGTTGTACATTTAAAAGAAAAGGTCTACCTCAAACTCCCCATGTGTTAGGGTGTGGCTATATGATAGCAGTAATCTATAAGCCTGAACTTGTCTGACCCAGAGGCCCTTGTCCTTCTGCATGAACGATTCAAAACCCCATCCTTTGCAAAGTCCTGTAAATTCCTCACACAGTAAATTTCCCCTCCTAAAAATAGTTTGTAGGTAACAATATTTTGATCGAGGAGAAGCTATCCAAATGAATTCAGTCGGTTGGCTTTTGCTAATGGGCAGAATTCTAAGGCCCCAAGGAGAGGCAGGGAGGATGGGGCTCTTTTGCATGAGGTACCTTGAGTCCTGTTCCCCCTGGTCATTGGCTTTCCAAGCTCATGTTCAAATAGAAGGTGGGTGAGAGCCAAGAGAAAGCGCTCCTGAGGAGATGTAGAAGACCACTTACTTGTATTTTCTCTACAGAGATTGTACTTGGTCCTTCCCAGCGACCTCCTTGTCTGTTCATCCACTGGAGCTCATGTGTCCAGCAAGTCGGGAGAGCTGACCAAATCCACTCTCCCTTGGGCAAAAATTGCTCCCTTCTTAGTAGCCAATTTTTCTTTCTGAGCTCAAGTTTTTGACTTAGCCGTGGAATCAGTTAGCCCCAGATGAGCTTCGTGTGTGTGTGTGTGTGTGTGTGTGTGTGTGTGTGTGTGTGTGCAGTTTTTTTTAAAAAAATTGATTTATATGCCGCTCTTCTCCAGAGACTCAGGGCGGCTTACAATGCGCTAAGCAATAGCCTTCATACTTTTGTATATTTTATACAAAGTCAGCTTATTGCCCCCACAAACTGGGTCCTCAATTTACCTACCTTAGAAGGGATGGAAGGCTGAGTCAACCTCGAGCCTGGTGAGATTCGAACTTGCAGTAATTGCAGGCAGCTGGTGTTAATAACAGTGTGCTTTAGTCCACTGTACTACCAAGGCTCTTGTGTGGATGTTCTTGATTTGGGTGCATTTTCTGTGCCTCTTCTGGACTTCCTTTGTGATGGGGACCTAACTTTATTTCTCTCCTCCTCCTCCTCCTCCTTCATCTTCTTTGTCTTTGTCTTCTGCTGTTGCTTTCAATCTAGGAGTCTTTCAAACCCACTGAAGAACACGTCTTGGTTATCCGGTTGCTGCTGAAGCACCTACACGCCTTCAGCAACAGCGTAAAGTCAGAACCGATTTCTCCTTCAGGGCATTCCCACAGCGCCAGCCCACTAGAGGAATTCAAAAGGTCTGTACTTAACAGAGAAAATAAAACCTGGGTTTGCTGGGAGATTTTTGCTGGCTAGAACAATGTTTCTCTACCTTGTTAGGCTGGCGGGGAAATTCTGGCAGTTGAAGTCTTCAAGCTGCCACGGTTGAGAAACACTGGGCCAGAAACAGTACTGATTTTCCTGAGCTTTGAATAAGAGATGTGTGAATCCAACAAAATAACAGTTTTCTGTACTGCCAGGTCCCTCTTGTTCTCGTGAAGGTGCCTCTTCTTCAGTGGTGTGATGGCAAATGTGCTCAACAATGTGGAAGCTAAAATGTCCATCTTTTTGTATACTCTGTACTTCAGCAAGCATAGTTTACTTCTGTGCAGACAGACCACTTTACCGATTTTATGTGCATTGGGAAATCTTTTGCGTTAATTTCAGGAAAAAATCATTTTGAAAATATACATTTACTGCAAGCTGAACCTGCAAATTAATAACAACAGTAATAACAGCAGCTCTTGGGTCCTTGATTAGAACTTGAACTGTTAAGTTTTTACCAGACCCAGACTGAATCAAATTGAAGATTAAATCAATAACAACAATAAATAATTATTAATATTATATATATAATTATTATTAATTATTACCTGATCCTGCCTTCGTGACACCAAAGGGCAGTTGGGCTCCTGTGGCTGGGCCTGGACTGCTATCTGGTGCAGTCCCTATGGTTACGGGATTACCGCCTTTGGCTCAGTAGTGGCTTAGCCTCCGTGAACCAACCCAGGCATCTACCATCACAAGCTGACAATGTCGGCAGCATACAAAGAAAATTTATATAAAATGTTTTATCGTTGGAACATTGTGCATCTTAAGAAGGTAGTTGGTTGATACCTAGGACGCTGGCAGCAACCCGTATCAACCATTAGCACCAGTCAGTGGTATTTGTGACACATTTTTGAATGTTCAGTTGACTGAGTTTCATGTTTAATGAATAAAAAAGATGATAATAATAATAAAGTGATATTGCTATAAATAAGAGGCAGGATGTATTTCTTTTATTTGACTTTCCTGTGGTCAACTGTCTGGGATGCTTTTGGGCTCCACAGAAAATGTAGACAGATTGGAGGAAAGAGTTTGGAGGATTATGGAAGCTAACCAAAAATTGGAAGTTATTGGGTGTATTTTGTCTGAAGCATTTAAAATGGGGGGAGGGTGCGTGTGGCTACTTTATAAGATATTGACACATAGAAGATGTCTGATTTAAATCAAATTGCCTTGGCATACAGCTTGGTTGAACGTACGTTGTTTTTTTTAATTAAAATGGTCTCTGAGGAAATGGCTGAAGAAATTCTGGGCTCTTGAAACTGTGGAGGAACCCTAGTCCTGGTATCATCTTGAGCCGATAGTCTAAAGTAGCAGCTCCCTGATTCAGTATTCATCAAAACTCAATTCTGCTCTTTGAAGAGAAGAAAAAAGTTACCCCCAAACTTGTAAAGCTCTCTTTCCCAACTTCCCTTCCTCTCTGAATTTTTCAGCATAAACCAAAAGGTAAAGTTTGGTTTGTTATTTTTCCAGGAACTGTAGAACTGAAGCTTTCAACTAGCCTCTTAAGATACTTGCTCGGATGGCTTGACAGGAAGTCAGAGTTGGAAGAGGCACTGAGGCCTCGAGTCACTGGAATAATCCAAATGAAAGCCCTCCAGGCAGTTGGGTGTCCAGCTGCTGTTGGTGCCTTGTCAAACTGCCTTAAGGAGATCTTATCTAACATTTAATCAGAATCTTCCTTCCTCCAACTGGGATCACTGTTTCATGTGTGGTACTCTGCTATTACCACAGGCCTAATGCTGGCCTGTCAGTTGAAGTGTAGCTGTCTCCTATGCAACACCTTTCATTGGGGCAAAGTGCTTTTTTCCTTATAGGGATCGGTTGGCTAACTTTGTGGGGTGTCTTTGCAGGATTGTGATCCCTCGGTTTGTTCAGCAGAAACTCTACATATTTCTTCAGCACTGCTTTGGTCACTGGCCTCTGGATGCGTCTTTCAGAGCTGTAGGTACCATTTGGATGTTGGTCCTTTCAGGTTGAGGATTTGAATTTCAGAGTATTGATGGAATTAGTATTGCTGATTTCTAGGAAGTCTTGGAAGTTCTGCCATGCCTTGTAAAGCAGGATCAGGTTGCACAGCCTCAAGTCAGTAAAATAATAGTGGTGCTTAAAAAAACCCCCAAGATTATTAAAAATATCACTCAGCTTCTACAGTAAATTATCCTATATAATACTACTAATAATAATAATCAGTAGTATAGTTATCACATAAAGAGAAATTATTAAATTACATATCAGCTGATTCTTCATTAAAGTAATAATATGTGGTCTATATACCATAAATATAATTGAAAGAGCCAAAAGAGAGAAAACTAGCAAGTTTTGTATTGGAAGTTAAGATGAGGGAATGAGAGAAATGACTCTTTAAAATGCAGCTAACAACAGTGAACAAAACAAAGAAGAAACCTGAGGAAACCTGATTGGCATGTAACATTTGCAATCCAGATTGAACCCATTAATTAAATCTTGGCCCTACAAAAGGGCAGCATGGAATCTTTCCTTCCCATTAGTAGAGGCAGGGAGTTGACATTGTTCATTTTCATGGGGTACCCCAGTGTTTCCAGGGACACTTGATAACCCTTTTAGCAATTCTGTAGGTGGTGGTAAGTCCAAATTTATTAACAGATAAATTCTATCTGTTAAGTTAGATAAATTCCAATGTTCGTAATATAATTGAACAATTGAACATATTCAAATGATTTTCAAGAGCCTGGTTTACTATGATGAGACAATCCTCTAACACGAGGCACTTACGAGAATAACTCTGAGGAAGAGGAGAAAGACAGCAGGCAGATAAGAGGAATCTCGGGCCAAAGCAAGGAGTTTGAGACAGCATCTCACTGGATCTCGCTTCGTTCTCTTTCGGGTAAAGGCAGCGGAGGAAGTCCAAGATCCTGTTACTATGAGTCTAGGACAACGCAGACGGCCAACTCGCTGCGGGATAAGAGTTACACTAATATTGAAGAAATAATGGAACAGAATCATTAAAAAAGGAGGGACAGAATGAAATGTGAATGATAAAACTTAAAATAATCTCTTTACTTTTTAATTATTTTAAATAATTAAATTGCATTGGTAAATTGTCCCATGGTGAGTTGGCCATGTGAGCTCTCCTATTCCATATTACCATAAGCCTACATGTAATAAAAGTAGTTTCAGTATTCATAACTTTTGGTGTCCACATCTGGTCAACCCTGTAGCCCCATCCACTTCGTGGGATGGATGTTGGTATCTCTAACTGTAACTTCGCAACATGGTTGATGAAGAAAGCTTTAAGTGCAAACATACACTTAAACACCCCATTTGTTCCTGCAGGTTCTGGAGATGTGGTTGAGCTACTTACAGCCTTGGAGGTATGCACCGGAGAAACAGCCGCCAAGCGCAGAGGCCCCACCTCGTAGTGTATCAGAGAAATGGTGCGTCCTGGGCTGGGGCCCTTGGAGCCCCTGCAGATCTGGCCAGCTGCCTTTGCTCCCAGCATAAGGCAGGTTGGGTAGAGAGGGGGCGTGCAGGGGCTGGCCCTCCAGCGGCTGCCTGGGTGAGCTCATGCAAGGCAGCTGGAGGAAGCAAAGAGTGTGGCTGGGCTGTCTTTGAGTTACAGCAGGAACATAAGGGGGGAATTGGGGGTTTTTCTGGCCACCCTTCTCTCCAGCCCTGGCTGTTGCTGCTTACATGAGGGCATTGGGGCCCATGGAAATGTCCCTGTAGTATGACGGTCTTTCTGCAGCCCTGCTCAGCTGTTCAGGTGCCCGGTCTTCTCTGTAGTGCCAGGAAGAGCCACATCTCTGTAACCTGGATTTGCTGGAGCTGATTGTCCTGGGTACCTCTGAGCTGGACAGGAAAGCAACTGACCATGCTCTCCGCTGGCTGTTTTTTTACAGGGAGCCTTTTGTCCAGGAGAACCTGTTGCTCTACACAAAGCTCTTTGTCAGCTTTCTGAACCGAGCTCTCCGCACAGACCTGGTCAGCCCCAAGAATGCCCTGATGGTGTTCAGGGTGGCCAAGGTTTTTGCTCAGCCTCACCTGGCTGAGATGATCCAGAGAGGTAAGAAATGCCCCCACCCCACCTTCTCTGTGGCTGCAACCAGTACAGCATCAGGGGGGCACTTTGGGGGTTCTTTGAGACCCCTGTCTGATAAACGGTACCCCAGAGCGCACCTGGGCTGCACGGCGGCCACGCAAGAACTTGAGCCCCTGCCAGCTCCTCGGGGCTTGGAAGCAGCCCCTTTCCATGGTGGCCAGAAGGGGCTTTCCCAGGTCTGAGGCCGGCCGGCCATTCCCATCTCTCTGCAGCAGAGCAGCTCTTCCTGGAAGCCGATCTGAGCCTTCCCCACCGCCAGCACCGCCTCTTCCTGACTCCCTCGCTTGGAGGCAGCTTCCTGTCAGGCCGGGCTCCCACCATCATGGACGCCTCCTTTAAAGTGAAAAGTCACGTCTACAGCCTCGAAGGGCAAGACGCCCAGTACAGGCAGATGTTTGGGACAGAAGTCAGAAACCTGGTAGGTTGGTTGGCGCTGCTGAGTGGATGGGGAAGCCCCTCCATCAATAGAACTGTGGCCCTTTGACATAAAAGCTGGGCCTGTTGCACCAAAGCCCCCCCTCCCCCCCGCCACACACACACTATGGCACAGGGCCAGATTAACTTGATGAACCTCTCATCCGCCAAGGCAAGCCGGCAGAAGAAGCCTGCCAAGTTCCTGTCGGTCAACGAACTCCGACTGACGGGATCCAAGAGAAGAGCCTTCTCTGCCACATCCCTCTGGGATGTCCTGTCCTCCCCACCCTGCTGTCCTTCCGCAGGAGCCCGAAGGCCTGACTCTGTTCGTTGGCCTGGGGAGGTAACAGGGGAGTCCATCACTGGAGGAGGCTGCTGATCCCACCTCCCCCTCCGCCCATTGTCTTTCATTTAATATTATTGCACCTCCAGTGTTAATTTTTATTGTTTTATTCCTTTGCTGTTGTTATTTTTACATTTTTCCCATTTTATTGTTGTAAGCTGCCCAAGGTAGCCCTCTGGTGAGATGGGTGGCAAATAAATTTTAATAATAATAATAATAATAATAACAACAATAATAATAATAGAAGATGCAGACATACAGAAACCAGTCATTTGGGAACTGCATCCTGGTTTCCTATCTATCCGAGGGGGTCCCTGGCTCTGCTTGGCCTGAGGTTGTTTGTCTTCTGAGCTGCCCTGACTCTGGCATTCTCCCATCCAGGTGCTGCGACTGGCCCAGCTGATTGGCCAGGCCCAGCAGTCGGCCAGGTCCCTCTCAGACCATTCAGCGGAGTCCGGCCCCGGCCAGTCCTTCCTCTCCTGGTTCTGGTTTGGCTCGAGTGACTTGAATGGTTCCTACCTGGGGAACGACATGGACGAAATGGGGCAAGAGAGTATACGAAAAACGGATGAATACTTGGAGAAAGCCCTGGAATATTTATGTCAGATATTTCGGGTAGGAATCTGAGTTCTTTAGGCTCTTTCCCAGTCAGTGCTGCGAATCCAGCTCAACTCCTGGCCGCTGGTTAACAAAGGTTAGCCTGTTGGTTTGCGGGCCTCCCTGGACAGGTCAGGGCTGGAGAAGTCAGCTGAAGAAAAGGCCTCTGAGGCTTCTGGGCTGCTTTGATTCATGGCGCTCATGGTCTGTCCTGGGAGAGGGAGGGCTGCCCCTTCTCTGCAGGTGAGCGGCTGCTAAAGCAGTAGAGTGAAGCCTCCCTTTGGCTGCACTTTGTTTTTCTTGCAGCTTTTTCAGTTTAATTAACAGAAGGGATTTTGAGGAAGAGCACTATTAAAATTGCCAACATATATTTTCTAGAGGGAGAGGATAGTTTGTGGTAACCTTTCCACTGAGTCAGGGGCCAAATTCTCCAAATTCTGAGACAATTGTTGGTTTTACAATTCAAGGAGGACTGATGTGAGAACCATGACATCTTGCATTTAGGGGCCTCCCACATTTGCTCATGTAACAATGCAATTGACATGTAATAGATAGGGGTGTCCTGTTTTGATTCTTGCCAGTTGAACGAAGCCCAGCTGAGCCAACTGATCCTGAACAGGAGAGGGGCTCCAGAGGAGAACGGGAAGAAGTTGCTGCCAGACTGCATTGAGGACGAAGATGGGCTAACGCTCACGCCTCTTGGAAGATACCAGGTAGGCCAGTGTCCTGCTCAAGAAGTTGTGCAAAGCATCAGTGCACATAAGAATGTAAGCAGGGCCCTGATAGATTGACCCTGGCCCATTTGGTCCAGCAGGTTGTTCTCCCAGTGGTCCATCACCTGCACAGGGATCGACAGCCTTACCAGGTAGACCAGGCAGGAAAAACCACCAGGTTAGTTAATTGTACTTGACTGTAAGGTTACATTAACAGAATGTTGCAAGTGAGAAAGTGCAGTTCCTCTCCCACCTCCTTGTCTGTTTTGATCTGTCCTGCTTCTTTCAGGATTCCCTGTCATTGGGCGACCTCTGGGAAGGGAACACTGCTTCTCCCCTTTATCCACACCATGTACATCTCCATCATGTCTCCTCTCGTTCACCTTTCAGGACTCAAAAGCCCAAATGTCACAGCTTTTTCTTACAGGGAAGCTGCTCTTGGCCTCCTTAGTTCTGCTTCTCTTGGCCTTCTCTAGCTCTACCTGACCACTTCTGAGGTGCAGCAACCACAACCGCACACAGTATTTCAGATGTCTTGCACCAGGGATCCATGCAAGGGCATTGTGATGCTGGCCTCTCAGTGTGCAGCCATTTCTTATCCCTCCCGTGGGGGTGGGGGGCTTTTCTGACAGATGCACCCTGAATCAGCACCTTCATTGAAGTGTTTACTGTTGCTCTGAGATCTCATCGCTCACTCCTAGCTGTGATCCCATCCGTTTGGATGACTAGCTGGGGTTTTGGGTACCACCATGTACCACTTTACACTTGCCTATGTTGACTTCCACTTTCCAACATGCAGAGATCCCTCTCTGAAGCTCTTCATGGTCCCATATCGTCTTTACCACCCCAAACAATTTAGCTTTATCAGCAAACTTGGCCAAATAATTTATGAATAGGTTAAAAGGCGCCATTCAGAATGTCAATTTTCCCTCTTGGTTTGTTAGTCACCAGCCACTTGCTTACCTGCCTTGCTTATCTTCCTGTTGAGCTTCCTGGAAAGTCTTTCATGAAAATCTTTCTTAAAGGCTTTTTTTCTGGGGGGGGGGGGGGGG